>JXCR01031679.1:1164-22097 GCA_002079205.1 Phalaenopsis hybrid cultivar | reverse complement strand
TTATTGAATGGTCGACTTGGAACACGCTCTTATAACGTGATGCCTCGATTGTCTGGCCATCATCCTGAGCCGTTCGATTGCTACGAAAATTGTGCAATGGTTTGTGGCAAAATGAGACTAGGCTATCAAGTAAAGGGTGAATTAACATAAGTCGATAGATAGCTCATTCATTGATGAAGGGGTCTTTTAGGATGGTTGTGAGGCTTTATCGTATTGTCGATTCTTTGTCCCTGATGAAGAACCTCGGGGGCATTGGTTAGACGACTGGTGATGGAGAGGAATTAGATTCTTTCATAGGGTTGGATCTTCAGAGAGGCAGGACGTCGCCCTCACTCTGCTTTCTGATGGTGGAATGCTCATTTATCCTCTTGTTCGATTGGTTCATACTCAAATTATTCTATTTGTCTTTTTGCTGACTCGGTTAGCCTTCATACTTGGCTCAGATGGTCTCCTATCGGTGGGTTCTCATTTGTTGCACATCCTTCTTTTTGGACTGTTGGATCTCCTCGAGATCCTTGCTGGTTCATTCTTGATATATGGAAAAATATGAATGTTATAAATTCTATTTTTTATAACTACCATAACAGAATAAATTTAGCTGTAAAAAGTTATTTTTATAATGAATTTTTTTTTGTAAAAACATTACAAAATAGTGGTGTAAATGAGTTGAGCTTAGCTTGAGTCATGCATGCCTAACTCAGTTGTTTATCTAAATACAACCTTGACTTTAAGTCAAATTACGAGTTCGAGCTCAACTCACGATATTAGAAACATGCTCATGAGCTAGATTGAACTTGTCACGAGCTAGAATAAAATTTTCTTGAGAGTTGATTAGAGATGCATCAAAGTGATTGATGGCGAGAAATAAGTGTCAGGCAACTCACTAGAGAATGCATTAATATGATCGAAATCTGACTAATTGTGCAGGCCCATAAGCCAATGAGCCGAGCTTGGACGAGCTCAAGCCTGAGCTCTTGTCTTGATAAACTCAAAGCGTGGGCTCAAGCTAACTAGACCGACTTACCCTATTAGTATGACATCAAATACCTATTATTGGTNCGAAATCTGACTAATTGTGCAGGCCCATAAGCCAATGAGCCGAGCTTGGACGAGCTCAAGCCTGAGCTCTTGGCTTGATAAACTCAAAGCGTGGGCTCAAGCTAACTAGACTGACTTACCCTATTTTTATGACATCAAATACCTATTATTGGCAGCTCTCAATATTACTTTTAGATAACAATTTTTGTTGTTGCTCGTAGGAGTCTATTGGTTGGGGGATTTGGCTTTCAACTAAAAGGGCTTAGGTTTAAGACCTCAGAATATGTATCATGTGAGTTTGGGATTAAATTCACTCAAAATTTAGTCCTATTAGTTCACATCTTGATTTTTTTTAAATATTTTTCATTTAAAAAATATATATATTTTTGTATAAAACAAAAATACCAGCACGAATCTTAAAGAGAACGAATGACCAAATTAAAATGCCTTCTCTCAAGGTAAGCAATCAACCGACGATTCATGGTAGAGCATGAAGCCGCATGTCCAAACCCTAGATAATTCAAGCTCTGGAGATAGTCCTCGTTCGGTAGCGACAAGACCCGTCGAAAGTGAGGCTTAAATCATCTCAGCTGTGAGTCTCGATGGATACTCCACATAAGTTGTGGCAAGATCCACCTAAGACTATGCAAGATTGGGAAATCCGGTCGAGGCAACGAAACAACCAAGTAGGCGAGACTCAAGCTTCGTAAGACTCAAGCCAAATAGAAAATGAGTCACGACTCGCTCAACCCAAAAAAGCCAACCGATCAGTCGACCGACCGACCCCGTGTTGGCACCGAACGACCACTTCACAATCGACCGCTTTGATTGACCGAGCCAAAAGAAATCAAGCAAGATCGTCATGTGCCCGACCCTCAAAACCAACTAATGCATACTTCCAAAGACATAGATACCACTCGACCGGTCACTTCAGTCGGTCAACTTTAAGCCAACCGACAAGCCAATTACCATCAATGTTGAAATTCAAATTGTAATGCAAATATGACATAAAATCTATACAATCAATTAGAACACTAATGACATTAAGAACAGTTTCCATAAATGATCCCTTCTTTCTGTAATTACATAAAACACGTCTTTAAAAGTACGAAGTAAAAATACGAATAAGGGGTCTTCTTTTCTCCCTCAATTCTCTCTATTAAAATTCCAGACTTATTCTACTCTCTCTTACTTTTGTCCTTCACTCAGTTCTAACTCTCGAGACATGTTCACAAAGAACAAATTAGGATCCTACATTTATAATCAAACTTCCTAAATAATTATTATAAAAGAAAAAAAAATGGGTATTTACAAACATACCACCAATTTATCTTGGAAATTTGCTTTTTTACATTTATACAACCTAAATTTTTCATAATATCATTATTTTAATTATTAAAAAGTAAAATACATCCTTCTCCATGCATAGTAAGATGATTTGCATGTAGAGATTGCACCATTGAACTTTCAGTCTTCGATATGTACGCGCTTAATAATTGAGTGGTATGTATGTAAATGTTCCAAGAAAAAAAAAATATAATAACAATAATTTCTTCAAAATAAAAAAAAATCGAATTTTCAGTAACTTATATAATTTACCGAAATGGCCCCACTGAGACATAATGTTTGACAACAATATGAGACATAAAGTTATAGCAGCGCTATCTCAAAAGGCCTAAAGGTCGTTTGAGGAGATTTATGTATTTTATTTCTTATTCTTATATTTTAATTTCTTTTTCAACCAAAAAATTAATTTTCTTTTAAAAGCACTTTTTTTCAAAAATAAATTAAAAAAAAAGATTTTTTTTAACTTTTCATTCAAGCGAATATTAATTTTTATTGATTATTTTGTTATAAACAAATATGACAAGGGTCTGATTGGAGAAGCTGTAGTTGTATGAAGAAACAACTATGAAGCTGTTGTGGAAAAAAAAAAAATTACATTTTAAAGAGCTGTGGTGATTATTATAAATTTAGTTTATTTTTAAAAAATATGTCTTAAACCTTCAGGGAGTCGGTGCAACTTAACAGCTCAAGTTGAAAAAACAACTTTCTACCACAAAAATTTTTAAAAATCAGCACGAAAATAGCTTCACAAATAAAACTATCGTGTTTGTCTAAAAAGTGAAGCTGATAAAAAGTTGTCTGATTTTGCTTCTGCCAAATATATTCTTAAGGAAGATTTACATATATAACAGCCAATTTTTATGTATTTACATATCTAACACCTAGGTGTAGAACTTGAATTTAAGAAGAGGAGGGAAAAAAATAAAAAATAAAAACTCAACTAAAATAAATCAAAATTAAAAATTTATGTTTCAAAAATAAAACTAAATAAGATAAAATGAAAATCAGCTAATAATAACTCATAAAGCAAAAAATTATCACTTTTAATATAATCATTATTATGACACATCTTATATTATGTCAAATGTTTCTTCATTACATTGAAACATCAAAAATTAATCCCACATCGGAACTCTTGAAATATCATTTTCAATAAATGTTTCTTCTATTTAATTTTGTAATTTTGTCTTAACAATCTTCATAATTACAAAATGCATGTTAAGTTGTTATTGTCAAAATCGATAATTTAAAAATTAGCCTAATCAAATGATCAATAAGAGGATATATAATTGATTTTATGTTTTAACCAACATTTAACATGCATTATCTTGGCCAACATTTGCCATAAATCAAAAGAATATAGAGGGATCCTAAAATGTTCTAATTGATTTTTTAAATGTATCTTCTTTGTATATGTGAAATCTACATGATAAAATTTATTTACAAATTAACAAATATTATCATTTTTGAATGACCGATGTCTATTTGGAAGATCTAATGCATGATTAAGAATTAATAATTCGTTAATGTGTTCTTTAAACATATTATTCATCTCTTTTAGGTGTACATCTAGAGTGACTATAAAATATAAACTTTATAATGATCCTTAATTATAATAGCATCTTTTTTTAGACAATATATATTCTGCCTCCCGAGTAATGAGTATTCATATATGAAGTATGTATATCGTGTTTATCACAAAATATTTTTTCCGTATAAAATAAATGTATGATATTGTGTTTCATAAATTTTAAGAAGATAATTGGTTGTTGATACTAAATGCATCACATTCAAAACATCTTGCGACTCTTTTTATAATATAAGATGAACAAAATCAATTAATTATAAGCGTCAAATATTTGAAATTTTTAAAATTGAAATAATACGTTTTGATGATCTGCTGAACAAATAATATAACATAAACTTGCAGATCCCAAAATAAAATAAACCTAATCTTACCCCTCACTTCTCCCCTTTACCAAACCGTGGAGATCAATGCATTAAGCAAGGAGAATTCACAAAGCAATAAAGATCTAAAGCAAGACAAGGAATTCAGTAGAATTTTCAAAAGGAAAGTTTCACACTTAACTTGCAATATTATAAGTTTCCCATCCAGTCTTTGAAGTCCTCTCATATATCTTACATATCACATGTTATTCTTCAAATTTCACCATCAATCTTTAAAATTTCTTATGTTTTCCTTAATGTTATGTGTTGGTTTCAAAAGTTCACCATGAAATTTTAAAATCATTCATGTTTTCTTCTTGTAACATGTTTAATTTAGAAGTTTACCTTGTAATTATCAAGTGTCTTGTGTTTTATTATGTTATCATATTCATGTTAGAAATTATCCATCAATTTTTAACCTTTACATGTCGAACCATAACGGTTTTAGGATTTGCATATTCTATGTTTAATTTCTAATGTTATGCATGCTAGAAGATTAGGGCTTTTGTTCTACCTTTCTTATGTCAAATGTTATCAACTTTTACAATTCCATAGGGCTTTCTATGTAAATGCATTTTGTTATGCTAGTTCTATTGTAATGTGAGAAATTAGCACATTTTACTTTCCTTTTACAATTAAACCAAAATTTAAATTCATCAGAACCAAAAGCTTAAACCTAGTTTTCCTCTAAATCATGGGCTTAAGACTCTTAGTCTTCCCTTAACCGAGCATGTATTCTCATTTCTCTCACTAATTCATTTCCTAGTCCATTGATTACACCCTAACCATGTTCAATCCTCCATAATCCATACAAAATGAGCCCTAATCCTTATTTAAACAACCCTAACCAAGTATTAATCACTTAAATCCACACTAACCAACTCACTAATCCATTAATCATGCATAAACTTAGCCTTATTTTCCTCTCCCTCATTAATTTTAATTTTAATCTTATTAAACCACATCCTAATCCATTTAATTACCCTAACCAACACTTTAAGATTGAATTAACCTATTAATTAATCTAGTTAGCACATTAATTACCCTTGATCTAACTAAAACATATTAACTGAACTAAGCATCCATTAATTAATTCATAAATTTGCTAAATAAACTAATAATTAACTTTATTAATGAATAAAAGTTTAATTAAACAAAAAATTTAGTAATTACATCACTAATAAATTAAATGGAACATAAATTAGTTTAATTAACTTGTAATCTTCTTTTTCATGAATTTTAAAGGAGATAATTTGTTGTTGATACTAAATGCATCACATTCAAGACATCTTATCTCTTTTATAGCTTAAGATGAACAAAAAAAATTAATATAAGCGTCAAATATTTAAAATTTTTAAAAATTAAAATAATACCTTTTAATGATCTGCGAAATAAATAATATAACATGCAATACTATCATTTTTATGAACAAAACTTAAAGCTCATATGGTTAATAATTAACAAATTCATTTGTATCAATCAATTTTAATATAATTGTTATTATTTTCATTTTTATTCATCTTGAACTCCATCAACTATAATATAATATTTTGTGTTACAAATTTTAACTTGTACCATAAATTTTACTGCTAGTGAATAAATAATTTTTTTTAAAACTTTAGGAAATCTATATAAAATAGTTTATGAACTACTTTGTCGCACTATTCAATTTTTNACTAGTGTATGGGGGATGGATGTTTTTATTTCAAGTGCCTTGAGTTCTTTGTGAAAGTATAATTCTTAAATTGTTGTGATAGAAATCTCTATGTATATATAATTCGGTTGAACAAGGCGATCGGCCGAGTGATGAGTGTTACTGCTAAAGTAAAACATACGTATGTCGATTTATTGCAGTTGGGCGCCCATTGAGAAGAGTATAGGCAGTTCGAAACTATAAGCTTGCCCCGCCGATTGAATCTTTCGTCATAATGTGTCGAATGGCTCCGACTGAGCTGTCAGTTATTGGATGGTCGACTTGGAACACGTTCTTGTAACGTGATGCCTCGATTGTCTGGTCATCAATCTGAGCCGTTCGATTGCTACGAGAATTGTGTCAATGGTTTGTGACAAAATGAGACTAAACTATCAAGTAATGGGTGAATTAACATAAGTCGACAGATAGCTCATTCATCCGGGATGGTTGCGAGGCTTTATCGTATTGTCGCATTCATTAGACGACTGATGATCGGGGGCATTCGTTGGACGACTGATGATGGAAAGGAATTGGATTCTTTCATTGGGTTGGATCTTCAGAGAGGTAGGACGACGCCCTCACTCTGCTTTTTGATGGTGGAATACTCATTTATCCTCCTGTTCGATTGGTTCATACTCAAATAATTCTATTTGTCTTTTTGCTGACTCGGTTAGCCTTCATACTTGGCTCAGATGGCCTCCTATCGGCGGGTTCTCATTTGCTGCACATCCTTCTTTTTGAACTGTTGGATTTCCTTGAGATCCTTGCTAGTTCATTCTTGATATATGGAAAAAATATGAATGCTATAAATTCTATTTTTTATAACTACCATAACATAATAAATTTAGCTGTAAAAAGTTATTTTTATAATGAATTTTTTGTAAAAGCATTACAAAATAGTGGTGTAAATGAGTTGAACTTAGCTTGTGTCATGCATGCCTAACTCTGTTGTTTATCTAAATACAACATTGACTCTAAGTCAAATTACGAGTTCGAGCTCAACTCATGATATTAGAAACATGCTTATGAGCTAGAATGAACTTGTCACGAGCTAGAATAAAATTGTCATGAGAGTTGATTAGAGATGCATCAAAGTGACCGATGGCGAGAAATAAGTGTCAGGCAACTCACTAGAGAATGCATTAATATGCTCGAAATCTGACTAATTGTGCAGGCCCATAAGCCAATGAGCCGAGCTTGGACGAGCTCAAGCTTGAGCTCGTGGCTTGATAAACTCAAAGCGCGGGCTCGGTCTAACTCGACTGACTTACCCTATTAATATGACATCAAGTACCTATTATTGGTAGCTCTCAATTTTACTTTTAGATAACAATTTTTGTTGTTGCTCGTAGGAGTATTGGTTGGGGGCTTAGGCGTTCAACTAAAAGGGCTTAGATTCGAGACCTCTGAATCTGCATCACGTGAGTTTGGGATTAAATTCACTCAAAATTTAGCCTATTAGTTCACATCTTGATTTTTTTAAAAAATATTTTTCATTTAATATATATATATATATATATATATATATATATATATATANTATATATATATATGTCGAGCATGAAGCAGCATCTCCAAACTGGAGATAATTCAAGCTCGGAGATGCTCCTCGTTCGGTAGCGGCAAGACCCGTCGAAAATGATGTGTAAATCCTCCCAGCAGTGAGTCTCAATGGATACTCCACATAGGTTGTGGCAAGATCTGCCAAAAAAGCCAACCGATCAGTCGACCGACCGAACCCAAGTTTGCATCAAACGACCACTTCACAATCGACCAAATTTGGTCGATCGAGCCAAAAGACATCAAACAAGATCGTCATGTGCCCGACCCTCCCAACCAACTAACGCATACTTCAAAAGACATAGATACCACTCGACCAGTCACTTCAGTCGGTCAACTTTAAGCCAGTCGACAAGCCAATTATCATCAATGTTGAAATTCAAATTATAATGCAAGTATGACATAAAATCTATACAATCAATTAGAACACAAATGACATTAAGAACAGTTTTCATAACCGATCCCTTATTTCTATAATCATATAAAGCACGTCTTTAAAAGTACGGAGTAAAAATATGAATAATGGGTCTTTTTTTCTTTCTCAATTCTCTCTATAAAAATTCCAGACTTATTCTACTCTCTCTTCCTTTTGTCCTTCACTCTGTTCTAACTCTCGGGACATGTTCACAAAGAACAAATTAGGATCCTACATTTATAATCAAACTTCCTAAATAATGATTATAAAAGAAGAAAAAATGGGGATTTACAAACATACCACCAATTTATCTTGGATTTACAAATCTAACACAAAAATTTGCTTTTTTTACATTTATACAACCTAAATTTTTCATAATATCATTATTTTAATTATTAAAAAGTAAAATACATCCTTCTCCATGCATAGTAAGATGATTTGCATATAGAGATTGAACCATTGAAGTTTCAGTCTTATACATGTAGAAGCTTAATAATTGAGTGGTATGTATGTAAATGTTCCAAGAAAAAAAATTATAATAACAATAATTTCTTAAAAAAAAAAATTCCCGAATTTTCAGTAACTTATATAATTTACCGAAATGACCCTGAGGAATAATGTTTGACAACAATATGAGACATAAAGTTATAGCAGAGCTATCTCAAAAGGCCTAAAGCTCGTTTGAGGAGATTTATGTATTTTATTTCTTATTCTTAGATTTTAATTTCTTTTTCAACCAAAAAAATTATTTTCTTTTAAAAGCTCTTTTTTTTCAAAAATAAATTTTAAAAATAGAATTTTGTTTAACTCTTCATTCAAGCCAATATTAATTTTTATTGATTATTTTGTTATAAACAAATATGACAAGGGTCTGTTTGGAGTAGCTGTAGTTGTGTCAAGAAACAACTATGAAGCTGTTGTGTGAAAAAAAATTACATTTTAAAGAGCTGTGGTGATTATTATAAATTTAATTTATTTTCAAAAAGTAGGTCTTAAACATTCGAGGAGTCCCTGCACTTTAACAACTCAAGTTGAAAAAAACAACTTTCTACCACAATAACTTCTAAAAATCAGCACGAAAATAGTTTAAAAAATAGAACTATGGTATTTGTCTAAAAAGTGAAACAGATAAAAAGTTGTCCCAAACGTACACTGTAGCGAAATATATTTTTAAGGAAGATTTACAGATGTAACAAGCAAATTTTTATGTATTTACATATCTAACGCCTAGGGGTAGAACTTAAAATAAATCAAAATTAAAATTTTATGTTTCAAAAATAAATAACTAAATAAGATAAAATGAAAATCAGCTAATAATAACTTATAAAGCAAAAAATTAGCACTTTTAATATAATCATCATTATTACACATCTTATATTATGTCAAATGTTTCTTCATCACATTGAAACATAAAAAATTAATCCCACATCGAAACTCTTGAAATATCATTTTCAATAAATGTTTCTTCTATTTAATTTTGTAATTTTGTCTTAGCAATCTTCATAATTACAAAATGCATGTTAAGTTGTTATTGTCAAAATTGATAATTTAAAAATTAGCCTAATCAAATGATCAATAAGAGGATATATATTTGATTTTATGTTTTAACCAACATTTAACATGCATTATCTTGGCCAACATTTGACATAAATCAAAAGAATATAGAGAGATCCTAAAATGTTCTAATTGAATTTTTAAATGTATCTTCTTTGTATATGTGAAATCTACATGATAAAATTTATTTACAATATAACAAATATTATCATTTTTGAATGACCGATGTCCATCAGGGAAGATCTAATGCATGATTAAGAATTAATAATTCGTTAATGTGGTCTTTAAACATATTATTCATCTCTTTTAGGTGTATATCTAATGTGACTATAAAAATATAAACTTTATAATGATCCTTTATTATAATAGTATCTTTTTTTAGACAATATATATTCTGCCTCCTGAGTAATGAGTATTCATATATGAAGTATGTATAACTCGTTTTTCACAAAATGTTTGATATTGTTTTTCATAAATTTTAAGAAGATAACTGGTTGTTGATACTAAATGCATCACATTCAAGACATATTGTGACTCTTTTTATAATATAAGATGAACAAAATAAATTAATTATAAGCGCTAAATATTTGAACATCAAAATTGAAATAATACGTTTTGATGATCTGCTAAACGAATAATATAACATAAACTTGCAGATCCCGAAATAAAATAAACCTAATCTTACCCCTCACTTCTCCCCTTCACCAAACAGTGGAGATCAATGCATTAAGCAAGGAGAATTCACGAAGCAAGAAAGATCTAAAGCAAGACAAGGAATTCAGTAGAATTTTCAAAAGAAAAGTTTAACACTCAACTTGCAGTGTTATAAATTTCCCATCCAGTCTTTGAAGTCCTCGCATATATCTTACATATCACATGTTATTCTTCAAATTTCACCATCAATCTTTAAAATTTCTTATGTTTTTCTTAATGTTATGTGCTGGTTTTAAAAAGTTCACCGTGAAAATTTAAAAACTCTTTCTTGCTTTCTTCTTGTAACATGTTTAATTTAGAAGTTTAACTTGTAATTATCAAGTGTCTTGTGTTTTATTATGTTATTATGTTATCATGTTAGAAGTTATCCATCAATTTTTAACCTTTACATGTCGAACCATAGGGTTTTTAGGATTTGCATATTCTATGTTTAATTTCTAATGTCATGCATGCTAGAAGTTTAGGACTTTTGTTCTACCTTTCTTATGTCAAATGTTATCAACTTTTACAGTTCCACAGGGCTTTCTATGTAAATGCATTTTTTTATGCTAGTTTCATTGTAAAGTGAGAAATTAGCACATTTTACTTTCCTTTTACAATTAAACCAAAATTTAAATTCATCAAAACCAAAAGCTTAAACCTAGTTTTCCCCTAAATCATGGGCTTAAAACTCTTAGTCTTCCCTTAACCGAGCACATATCCTCATTTCTCTCACTAATTCATTTTCTAGTCCATTGATTATACCCTAACCAAGTTCAATCCTCCATAATCCATACAAAATTAGCCCTAATCCTTATTTATCCAACCCTAACCAAGTATTAATCACTAAAACCCACACTAATGAACTCATTAATCAATTAATCATGCATAAACTTAACCTTATTTTCCTCTCCCTCATTAATTTTCGCTTTAATCTTATTAAACCACATCCTAATCCATTTAATTACGCTAACCAACACTTTAAGATTGAATTAACCTATTAATTAATCTAGTTAGCACATTAATTACCCTTGATTGAACTAAAACATATCAACTAAACTAATCATCCATTAATTAATTCATAAATTTGCTAAATAAACTAATAATTAACTTTATTAATGAATAAAAGTTTAATTAAACAACAAATTTAGTAATTACATCACCAATAAACTAAATGGAACATAAATTAATTTAATTAACTTGTAATCTTCTTTTTCATAAATTTTAAAGGAGACAATTTATTGTTGATACTAAATGCATCACATTCAAGACATCTTGTCTCTTTTTATAGCTTAAGATGAGCAAAATAAGTTAATTATAAGCGTCAAATATTTAAAATTTTAAAAAATTAAAATAATACCTTTTAATGATCTGCGAAATAAATAATATAACATGCAATACTATCATTTTTATGAACAAAACTTAAAGCTCATGTGGTTAATAATTAACAAATCCATTTGTATCAATCAATTTTAATATAATTGTTATTTAATTTCATCTTGATTCATCCTGAACCCCATCAACTATAATATAATATTTTGTGTTACAAATTTTAACTTGTACTATAAATTTTACTGCTAGTGAATAAATAAATTTTTTTAAACTTTAGAAAATTTATATAAAATAATTCATGAACTATTTTGTCACACTATTCAATTTTCTGAGATAATGATAATAATATTTGTGCTTAATTATTTAAAACAATTATAAAGTATTTATTATATCAAAGTTCAATAAATATTTAATTATTAATAAACATTGATATTTATGAGGACAAAATGTTAATGTATATATAACAATTGATAATTCAGCAAAAATCTAGGGGGGGTGGTTGCCTCCCCCAACCATCCCTTTTTTCCACCAATGAATTAATACCTATGAATTAAAAGTTGTATCTCACATCTTAATCATACAAAATACATCTAATATTATCCACTTAATAGAAACTAAATGTTCATGATGTTTTCAGTTGTTCACAAGCCTTGGTATTATCTACATAAAAGTGTCTTTCTAACTCTTTATGGCTCAACTTATAAGCTTTATTGTCACAATCTACATTGCCTATACATGAAAATATCATAAAATCATCTATGGGCTCAAATAAAAATCTTGTATATGATACCATGAGCTATAATCATTTTTTGTTACCATTAACTTCACCAACTCTCTTGCAAATAATCTCATCATTGGCACATACCCAATCATCTGATTAATTATGGACCACTATTGGTAATTTACAATACATAACCGATACATCTAGTGACCTAGACATAGCTTTAGCAAACAATGAACCATCTCAATACTTGTGTCATCTGTCTTCTCATTAGAATGTGGCCAAACAATTTTTATGTTTTCCTCTCATGTCACTCTTAATCATGGCCTTATCTCCATCAAGACCCATCACTTCAACTCTATCATGCATTCTTTAATGAAAGCTAAGCATGTTCTTTATTTATTGAGCTTGCACTCTTGCATTCTTCATACCCTTTAGTGATCTATGTTGATAATGCAAGTTTCACCAACCATTTTGCACAAATCTTGCCTTTCACTGAGAATGAAACACTTGTTCTTGGCTCCTTATATTTAACAATGAAATAAAAATGAATGAGCTTTATATGATTTATATATCATATGAGGATAAAGCACTCAATTTTTCCAATCGGGCTCAAAATTGAACTAGTGAAATGATAATAATAATCGTACATTTAAAAATCAATGCATTTATTCAGCTGTAATCTATTAAAATTTAATCATGTATATAATTTAATAGTCACTTATTCAATGAATAATAATAAAACCTCAAATTTTGATAATTTAAAAATTTATAGTAAAATTTGAATGTAGATCTAAGCAAGAATTGATCTGATAGCAAGATGGCTAATTGATTGTACTTTGTTGTTGAAATGTACAAATCTCAATGAAAATAAGTCCAACATATATTTGTGCATAAAAATGTCTCAGCACTGATCTTAAAATAATTAAACGGTTCAGAAGGAAAGACTACAGTGAGGGTTGACTCATACCTAGGAGATCGTGAGGCCCATTAGACCGATTGAGCAAAGCCATACGCCGACTGAACTATGAGGCAGACAAGAAAGAAGAACGGATGATCCACGCACTGATCATTCGACATAAATGAGACAAAAGAACATCTGAACCAACCACTACAAAAAAAAAAAGCCAGTTATGATAGCTTACCCTCTTGTATAATCGATCTTTAACCATCTCATAAACGCCCTAGAGGCTCGTCACTAGGGTTCAAAGATTGACAGTCAGGCTAGATCAGCGGATCAATCGAGCCGACTGGGCACAAACGACTGAGCTAATCCCATCGACCCGAAGCCAGCTTGTGCTTAGCCTATCGAGCTATAAAAGCAGTCGATTGACAAGCCAATACACGTAAAATGCCAGAAACACCCTAATACAGATCCCTTCTAAACAGAGGCAAAAATATAATATCATCATTATAACATATTCTCTAAAAATATGGGAGCATTTCATGAATAAGACGTGATTGGAATTCTTAAGAAATACTATTGACATTAAGATCTGTGCAAATGAGTAATAATTTACGTGTCGTTGTCTTTGTCTTTAGGTCTTCTACAGTTATCGAAAGACCATTCAAACTTCAAATTTTCATTTGAAAAAAATCTCCATCTGTCCTGCTGGCAGTCCTTATAAAATTATTTTAAAGCTGCCACTATTTATTCTCCTTAACTTTGATTTTGAATATAAATTTAAAAGCATACAAAATTTCATAAATATGTCCAAATAATATGGGCTGCGTAATTAATAGTATCTAATGACATCATCATCTTCATGTAATCAAGAGATAGTAGCACATATGCACTTGGGAAATTTTAAAATTATTATTTCTATGTCATCTCCAATTTATTTTGAATGATTATAATTAGGGTTGTAATTGAGCTGAATTCATAATAGATTGGATCTGGTTTAGTATAATCATAATCATAGTTGGAGGTTGTAATAATCGTAGTTAGCTAAAAATGCAATAATTGGTGGTTATAAGGGACGTGACCACAAAAAAAATTACTGATGGTGGCTGACAATGATTAACTATCGACAATGACCCCTAGTGATCGATGGCAATCTTTGGTGGTCTGCGATGAACTGTAGTGGTCACTATGAACTCGGGTGACTTGTGACAACCACTGGGACTTTAAGTTTTGAGTTTTAGTTGTCAGCTCACTATTTTTATTTTATTCTTCTTTCTCTTACGTGGAGAATGATAGTCTAGTTACATTTTTTGAGAAAAGTATTTTGGTAGACATATTCTTAAAACACTATCTGATGACTCAATGATTCCCTTAATAACAAGTTATCTTTTTATCTTTTAAGTGTCATAACAATTTTAGAATTGAATAATTTTAGGCTTGTTGAATTCCTCTTAGTGAGTCGTTCAAATTAACTATAAGCATGTCAAATTTTTTGATCATTTATCCATCCAATTTATGCATTAAAGCCTTTAATCACAATTCAAAATGTTTGATATGGGAATATATGGACTTAGATTAGATCACTCTCAGCATCATTGAGTTTGTCTTATCATGATGCTCAACTTGAATATAAGCTTGTTGAAATAAAGACTTAGATGATGTTGAATTTGATTTTAGAATATTTATTGCTCAAAATGCATTAAGATTTGAAGTTGATGATAAATATTTCTTTATGACATATAAGGTATCTCCTATCCTTGGTCGTATGCATCAGAACACATAGGCATGTGTGCTTGAATGCACATGTACGTGCCTGTGAGCAAATGAGCATAATGGTGTGTTCGAGTACAAAACGAGGTGCACAAGTGAGTATGAGTGTTAGTAGGGGCATAACGACATGCTCATGGATGTCCTAGTTTGTAATGTGCACGTGAATTAGTATTGACATGAGTTTGCATATGCAGGTGTGCGTGCATGTGTGGTTGTGTAATAAATGAGTGCACACAGTCATGTGCATGAGTGTGAGTAGGGGCATATGTCCTTTGAATTTATTATTAGTAGTCTTAGTATGTTGGTTTTGAATGAATTGATTAAGATTGCCCAATTATATTAACCTTTCAATCTCTTCTTTCAACTATGAACATGCTTCTGTAGTATGTCATTTTGGGGGAAGTAATATTAATGTCCTTGATTCCCAGCATTTGGTCATAAAGGATTAGGCCACGTGCAAGTTTCTTCGTTTTGAATAGCGATTAAAATATTAATATGGGATGTATTTAATGGTCTATACTACTTTTGTTGCCCAAATTCATGTTGTTTTTGAGGAAGTTTAGAAGGAGGAGCTTGGTTTCTTCGTTGATCATTCTTTGTTTGTTAGGTTTTTTGGCGGGCGTTTTCTTATTAATTATTTAAATGTTTTCCAAATGATTGCTTGAATTAGTTCTTACGCACATTGATAGTCCCATCAATAGTAATTCTAGCTTCTAGTTTATCAATAAGATTAGCATAAGAGTGGACAATCTCTCTCATCAATGAGGAGTAGAAAGACCCAGGACAAAAACCTCCAAGAAAAACCCCTTGTCGTAATTTAGGATATAATCTTGGGATTGAGAAGCTCCAAAAGAGAATCATTGAAAATATTATTTTAAAAGTTCTCCTTCATTTTGGCGTATCCTAAGAAGATAGGATGAATCTTTATTAATCTTCAATTAAGAATGACTTGCTTAAGAAGAAGTCTAGCAAGAAGAGCAAAGTTTTGAATAGTTTCTTCAAAAAGGGTGCATAACCATGTTAAAGCTTCACCTTTAAGAATGGCATGAAAGATGTGGCATAGCAGTGCATCAGAAGCTTTTTAAATATGCATAATGGTCATATACTGATTAACATGGCAATACGGATCAAAGAACCCATCATGTGGTTCAATGGTGGACAAGCTAAAACCCACTGATATAGGATGTTCAAGGATGAATATTATTGGGGGTTCCATCGAAGTGTATCATGTACATCCCTTTAAAAAAGACTTTTTAAACAATACATTGTAGCTTATCCCATACAATTTTCTGTGATGTGTCTATAAAATAAGGTTGAGTTAATTCCATTAAGTCTTATGAAGGTTTATGAGTTGGTCTGGCAACATGATTATGATGAGTTGAGCTAGTAGTGTTAATAAGCTCTGCATTTGGCCGGAATATTTGAGGAACTTCTATATAGAAAAGATGTTTTGCATGAATTTCTTCAATTGGGTTAAACTTGTTTTGCTATTGATTTTGTGATTGGTCATTTTTTATTATGAAGTGATGACACCCTCTTTTGGGCCGCTTCCATCAAGAGTTGAAGGATACGTGTTTGATACTCTTTTATCTTGTGCATATGTTCCTATAAAGTTAGAATTGCATTGCTTCTTTGATTGATAGATTGGTTATCAATCATTGAAGTATTTGGAGAAAAGCGGGAATCGATTCTAACAAGCGGCTCCAAATTAATGTATGTTAAAAAATTCATAGTTGTAGAGTGATTAATTGACATCTTAGCCTTGTAAGAAGATCCCCACACAGATAAAAGTAATTTTAAAGACGGAACACTAGAGATTTTATGTGAAAATTTTGGAAAGTAAAAAACACATGGGGCCTGACTCAATTAAAATCATTCACTATATTTCAAAATTCGAGGTTTCACCATTTTCTCTATGTTCAAAAGATAGGGTTACAATGTTCTGACTAACTTATGAAGATTAGGCAATAACCGCTTGAAAATAATAATTGTGTTACAAAAACCAATGTTGCTTAGAGATGCTCTTTAGTGGTCAACAACTGCACATTTTCTTCAAGGTTTTGGACTTAGCTTTCAGCTTTTAGTTTCTTTATGTTTGAAAAGGGGTCGTATTTATTGAGTTTTGGATGGGTATTTTTATAAATTTAACCAAGATATCAAAACGCTATCGAATAATTCGTGTAGTTTCCTTTCATCATATATAGTTCTTTTAGCTTTTAAGTGTCTTACAGATCTCAAAATTGAATGATCTTGAGCTTATTTGATTTTTCTCGTCGAGATGCTCGATTTGACTATATGTCAAAGTGCTCGATTTGAGCTCATTTAGGTTTGGATCGAATCACTCTTAATATCATTAGGTTCATGTTATCAGGGTCTTTAGTTTGGTTATAAAGTTATTGAAACCAAGAGTCTGGATGATCATTTTTCTAAAAATTTTCTTATCTAAATTGCATCATAATTTGTACATGATCATGTGAATTTTTCGTGTACATGATCTTGTGACCCTTTGGCTGACAGAGTTTGTAAGACCCCTGAGGTCATGAGTTCGATCCCGTTTATGCGTGGGCTGAAATTTTTAGGCACATGAGATTGGTCGGCTCCTNTCTACATAAGAGTGTCTTTCGAAGTCTTTATGGCTCAACTTATAAGCTTTATTTTCACAAACTACATTCCTTGTACATGAAAATGTCGTAAAATCATCTATGGGCTCAAATAAATATCTTGTATATGATGCCATGAGCTATAATCATTTTTTGTTACTATTAACTTCACCAACTCTCTTGCAAATAATCTCATCATTGGCACATAGCCAATCATCTGATTAATTATGGACCACTATTGGTGATTTACAATACATAACTGATACATCTAGCGACCTAGACATAGATTGAGCAAACAATGAACCATCTCAATATTTGTGTCATCTGTCTTCTCATTAGAATGTGGCCAAACAATTTTTATGTTTTTCTCTCATGTCATTATTAATCATGGCCTTATCTCCATCAAGACCCATCACTTTAACTTTATCATGCATTCTTTAATGAAAATTAAGCATGTTCTTTATTTATTGAGCTTGCACTCTTGCATTCTTCATACTCTCTAGTGATCTATGTTGATAATGCAAGTGTCACCAACCATTTTGCACAAATCTTGCCTTTCACTGAGAATGAAACACTTGTTCATGGTTCCTTATATTGACATAAAATAAAAATGAATGCACTTTATATGATTTATATATTGTATGAGGATAAAGCACTCATTTTTTCCTATCGGACTCAAAATTGAACTAGTGAAATGAATAATAATAATCGTTTATTTAAAAATCAGTACATTTAAAAATCAATGCATTTATTCAGCTGTAATCTATTAAAATTTAATCTTGTATATAACTTTATAGTTCACTTATACAATGAATAATAATAAAACCTCAAATTTTGATAATTTAAAAATTTATAGTAAAATTTGAATGTAGATCTAAACAAGAATTGATCCGATAGCAAGATGGCAAATTGATTGTACTTTGTTGTTGGAATGTACAAATCTTAATGAAAATAAGTCCAACATATATTTGTACATAAAAATGTCTCAGCACTGATCTTAAAGAAATTAAACAGTTCAGAAGGAAAGACTACAATGAGGGTTGACCCATACTTAGGAGATCGTGAGGCCCTCTAGACCGATCGAGCAAAGCCATACGCCGACTGGACTATGAGGCAGACAAGAAAGAAGAATGAATGATCCACGCACTGGTCATTCGATCATAAATGAGACAAAAGAGCATCTGAACCAACCACTACAAAAAAGAATAGCCAGTTATGATAGCTTACCCTCTAGTATAATCGATCTAATGGAAGATCTAGTTCCATAGTATCTTTAACCATCTCATGAACGCCCTAGAGGCTCCTCACTAGGGTTCAAAGATTGGCACTCAGGCTAGATGAGCGGATCAACTCGAGCCGACTAGGCACAAACGACTGAGCTAATCCCATCGACCCGAAGCCAGCTGTGCTTAGCCTATCGAGCTAGAAAAGCAGTCGGTTGACAAACCAATACATGTAAAATGCCGGAAACACCCAATTATAGATCCCTTCCAAACAGAGGTAAAAATATAACATCATCTTTATAACATATTCTCTAAAAATATGAGAGCATTTCATGAATAAGACATGATTGAAATTTTTAAGAAATACTATTGACATCAAGATTTGTGCAAATGATNAAGAAATGCTGTTGACATCAAGATTTGTGCAAATGAGTAATAATTTACGTGTCGTTGTCTTTGTCTTAGGTCTTCTACAGTTATCGAAAGACCATTCAAATTTCAAATTTTCATTTGAAAAAAAATCTCCATCCGTCCTGCTGGCAGTCCTTATAAAATTATTTTAAAGCTGCCACTGTTTATTCTCCTAAACTTTGCTTTTGAATATAAATTTAAAAGCATACAAAATTTCATAAATATGTTTAAATAATATGGGCTGCGTAATTAATAGTATCTAATGACATCATCATCTTTATGTAATCAAGAGATAGTGGCACATATGCCCTTGGGAAATTTTAAAATTATTATTTCTATGTCATCTCCAATTTATTTTGAAGGATTATAATTAGGGTTGTAATTGAGCTGAATATATAATAGATTGGATCTCGTTTAGTATAATCATAATCTTAGTTGGAGGTTGTAATAATCGTAGTTAGCTAAAAATGCAAAAATTGGTGGCTGTAACGGACGTGACCACAAAAAAATTACTAATGGTGGCTGACAATGATTAACTATCGACAATGAACCCTAGTGATCGATGACAATCTTTGGTGGTCTGCGATGAACTCTAGTGGTCACCATGAACTCGGGTGACTTGTGATAACCACCGGGACTTTTAAGTGTTGAGTTTTAGTTGTGAGCTCACTCATTTTTATTATTCTTCTTTCTCTTAAGTGGAGAATGATAGTCTAGTTACATTTTTTGAGAAAAGTATTTTAGTACACATATTTTCAAAACACTATATGATGATTCAATGATTCCCTTAATAATAAGTTATCTTTTTATCTTTTAAGTGCCATAACAATTTTAGAATTGAATGATTTTAGGTTTGTTGAATTCCTCTTAGAGAGCCGTTCAAATTGACTATAAGCGTGTCAAATTTTTAGATCATTTATCCATCCAATTTATGCATTAAAGCCTTTAATCACAAATCAAAATGTTTGATATGGGCTTATGTGGACATAGATTAGATCACTCTCAACATCATTGAGTTTGTCTTATCATGATGCTCAACTTGAATATAAGCTTGTTGAAATCAAGACTTAGATGATGTTGAATTTGATTTTAGAATATTTATTGCTCAAAATGCATTAAGATTTGAAGCTGATGATAAGTATTTCTTTATGACATATAAGTTATCCCCTATCTTTGGTCGTATGCATCAGGGCACATAGGCATGTGTGCTCGAATGCACATGTACGTACCTGTGAGCAAATGAGCATAATAGTGTGTTCGAATACAAAACGAGGTGCACAAGTGAGCATGAGTGTTAGTAGGGGCATAACGACATGCTCATGGGTGTCCTGGTTTGTAATGTGCATGTGAATGAGTATTGACATGAGTTTGCATTTGCAGGTGTGCGTGCATGTGTGGTTGTGTAATAAATGAGTGCACACGGTCATGTGCATGAGTGTGAGTATGGGCATATGTCCTTTGGATTTATTATTAGTAATCTTAGTATGTTGGTTTTGAATGAATTGATTAAGATTGCCCAATTATATTAACCTTTCAATCTCTTCTTTCAACTATGAACATGCTTCTATAGTATGTCATTTTTGTAGAAGTGATATTAATGTCCTTGATTCCCATCATTTGGTCTTAAAGGATTAGGCCACGTGCAAGTTTTTTCCTTTCGAATAGCGATTAAAATATAATATGGGATGTATTTAATGGTCAAATACTACTTTTGTTGCCCAAATT
>JXCR01031676.1:0-23690 GCA_002079205.1 Phalaenopsis hybrid cultivar | reverse complement strand
TGTTCTTCATTCCTTGTAATTATTGTAAACACTTTCTAAGTGATTTTCTTTAATTAAAATGAGGTTTCTCATTGTGTTCTATCCATGCTTCATAAGTAATTTCCTTTACTCTTTTCTTTTAATATGAATTTGTGGCATGTATAGAAAAATTAGTTTTATGTTAGAATTATTTTTATTTTCATGTGATGAGTAATATCTTCTTCGCTTCATTGACATAACTTATATAAAAATAAGTTATGCTAAAATTTGTTGTATGTGAAACTAAGACTAGGGATAGTGGTGATCTCACAACTTGAGTGCACTCACATTGACCAGTTGGCTAATAAAATAGTTTAGGAGGCAATGTAACCCTTAAGGAAATATAATTTAATGAACTATTTCTCTTAGATTCTTCTAGGTGACTGATAGTTGCATAAAACTAATAGAATACTAAGAATACCTATGCACTCGAAAGAGGGTAAGTAGACATATGCTCTTTGTTGGCACATAATTTATTACTTAATTCTATCAATCTTTTTACTGCTTTAATCATTATCTTCATTTTAATTTTCTTTTGCAATGAAATGGATGCATGTTTGGGAATTTATATTTTCTTAGTAATTTTCTTATTTTATTAATGTGTTGATATGTTCACCAGCTCTTAATAGACTTTGCAAACTAATTACTTGTGAGTTTAAAATCCGTTGAGAAATAAAATGACCTGAGAGGGCTATGATTTCAACCAAATAGTGGATACCACACTTCATTCGAGGCAAAGCCATTGTGATCACTTAAGGGGGAGTGCAAATAAATAGGGAGATAAGTTTTGATGGGCGTAGAATTTGTTAGATCTAGAGTTACAGGCGAGATTCTTATCAGTTTGGCTTAAGGTTTAATACCCTGAAGCTGGGATTTGATCATCATGGTGGCATAGGCTAGGGGCATCTAGAGGTGAGAAGCTAGATAACATTGATGTGGAATCGATATGTTAAGGAATCAGTTTTAAGTTAGCCAATGTTCTTTGCAATTACCATGATGGAGTAAGGAATAAGGCATGCTCCTATTTGTCACTGACAATATTATATTTTAAGCATTTCATTCCTTCACATTATCTAGGTCATTGCACGCGAAGGGTAGTCTTTAAATTCTAAAAATTCTCCAAACTAATTTATCCAGAAATGGTATCCTTATATCTAGAAAAGTTATCTTTAGCTTTAATATTTTCATTTAGGAGAAGTTATTAGAAAAACCACTTTAATTGATATTCCAAACTATGACCTGATAAGGGATTTCTTACCTAGCATCTTTGTGGGATTGATATGTTGACCCACTTTTGGTTGAGCTTTAATTTTTCCTCTTCAGTAGCCTAGGATCTACCCATGGGATTTTTCTGTTAACTATTTCTAGAAAACCAGAAAAGGAACCCTCACCTTTAGAAACTCTAAACTTTTCTGTGCTCAACTTGAAGTTTCATATACTACTCCTAACCTCTAACACTATAGAGGAAGCTCAAAGAGAGTCCTCATAGGACTGCTTGGCCTTAAGGTTGACCTTGGGTGTTGTTCTGGAGCTAATTCACTCACTTGCACTCACTTGCACCCACTTTCACTCACAACTCTAAAACTCAGATTTGTTTACATTGATCCCTTGATATTTTGGGAAACTCATGTAGATGGTCCCGTAGACCCACTGACCCTAGGCTAGGGTTTAGCTAAGACTAGTACATAGAGCACCCAAATGGGGATTTCATTGATCCATAGCTCATATAAGGTGATTGACACCCTAATTCTACCAAAATATCCAACTTAGTCATTTGCCCCTAAATTATCTAAACACCTCAAAGCCCCAAATTTGACCAAATTTCCCAATTTCACCCAAAATACCCAAAATTATTTAAAAATCATTTCAACCCATTTGGAATTATCAAAATTGTCCAAAACATCCCCAAAATTCCAAAAATTACCAAAATACCCTCAAATTTGCCAAAATTACAAAAATACCCTTGGTAGCCCAAACTTTCCCAAAACACTCAAAATCATTTCAAATTTCCCCAAAACCAATTTGGACCCTATAATTGAACCCAATTTGATCACTTTGACCAAAAGCCCCAAATTGCCTTTAGAGGCCCAATTTTTCCTAATTCACCTCACATACCCATCAATTTGCTTCCAATCCTCCCCAATTTTAATTATAAATTCAAATTCATCTTTCATATGATTAATTCAAACCCAATTCAAGCCTAATTGACCCATTCTTTGAGCTCAAGTTTGATCTAAATTAAAACCCCAATTTTGACCTATGACTTAATCTCACATAATTAGACTATATAATCCACTCAATTGCCCCAATTTGAATCCTTAATTCTTCCTAACAATCCTACACATAAACTTGGATATTCAATTGGCCTTGGTCCAACTTCAATTTTATTCAATTTCAACCCACATTAAAAATCCCCAAATTTGCCCCAAATTGGCTGTCTCCAAATTCCACCAAATTGAATGCCCTATTCCAAAATTGACACCCAATTTATGTTTAAAAATTTTTATGACATTCCCTTAGACCATTTTGAACCATCAATTTGGACCTAACCCAACCTTAGCCTAACCTAAACCCAAGTTCAATCCAACACCCCAAATTGACTAACTGTCAAAAATCCTCCAAAATGAACCTCTAAATCACTCCAAATCTTTTATAAACTCCTCATGAAAACCATCTACACAATTTTGACCAATAAATTGAGCTCAATGTCTTGGTTATCCTAATTCAAACTCAACTTCTAGCCATTTTGACCCAAATTGAACCCCTTCACTAAAATTGACTTAACCATGCCAAAGTCACCAAATTGATGTTACAACAGCCATTAAGCACACTCTATTGACCGGGCTAAACCACCTTAAACCAACTTGGTGAGCTATGAACCAAGGGTCCCCTAATTTAAGGGATCTTATCACATTTTTGGGTTTAAACCAAAGTATCCCCACCATCATCACTAACCATTAGGGGTAAACAATAATTAATCCTCCCACTGGCTCGCGTGACCACCTGACCACCTCCCTTGCTCTGGCCAACCACCCTACTCAATGGAAAATGCCAAAATGAAACCCAATTTCAACCCTAGAGGCCAACTCATCCTAATTGCTCTTCAAAGCTCCTCAGCCCTCAACCTAAGAAGCTCTTTGCACCCATTTATTGGCCCTGGTGGCTAGCCCAAGCTCCTCTATTTAATCAGCCACCTCCATGGCCAAAAGAGAGAGTTGCAAATCCTTGGGGAAACTCTGCCAAAATCTCATTAGAGACTCTCCAAGCATCCCTAAGATCAAGCCAACCATCTTCCCCTCTTGTTCCCTCTATAAGAGTTCAAATTTGAGCTCAAAATTAGGTCAAAACCAGGATACATTCCTCCATAGCTCCACAGTGAACCAAACTCCAAGTAACTGTGCACACACCATCTCCATAGTGAAAGGATTCAATTACCCACAAAAGCCCTCTCCCAAACAGCCTCTAACCTAGCTCTAGACCAACACCTGAAATCCACTTTGATTAAAATTATACCTAGACAATTCACCAAGGCTTGAGACTTCATTCAGAGGTTTTTTGGATCTAATCAAAGCTACCACAACCATCTGATTGAGGCCTCCCCTCTCAGACAAAGGAATTGAGCTCTAACTCTAACCCGAGCTTCTTTGGATTCTTCTTTTGTAATGGCTTGATTTTGTGCTTGATTAACGGTATAGATGTGTTCATCTCAAGTAGATAGAGGTCTATAAATAAACTTCATGTGATTTGGTTGAGTCTAGGCAAAGATCTTAAGGTTTTAGTGAGAACGGCTTACTGGTTAGGTCACTTAGGGACGATAATAAGGAGCAGTCCAATAGCGCGTGTATCCAATGGACGGAGGAGATTGAGTCAGACAAACTCTTGGTGGCACTGCCTGTGAGTTTAGAGCCATTGTAGGTTGAGTTTGTGCTACGTAGGATAAGTAGACAAATATGGATTTTTTAAACTTATTTTAATACTTGAACTTCAAAAATTCATATCTTTATCTTGAAAAATAATAAAAATAAAATAAAAATATCATCTTGCTCAGTGAACGGTGGAGAATAATGTGGATTAAAAATAAAAATTATTTTCTTATTCTCTGATTTTTAATGAATTAAATACCATCTAGAATATTTTAATTCATTATGATAAAAAATTGTCACCATGGCTTGAATTTTTTAGGGTTTGTTCCTCGTGACAGAGACTAAGTCCTCTGATTTTTCCAAGGTCAGAGGACATCTCTATGCTTCTAACCTTAATTTTTAAGCTAAGGTGGCAATTTTGTCTATTTTAATTATATAAATTAAAAGATCACTTGTAAAATTATGGCAATAATTTTAGTAGGTTTTCTATGGTTAGAGAAGCTTAGAAAAAATATAAAGATGGCTTGAATAATTTTTTAAATTTCTATATTTACTTAAGTGTATATATTTTGTGCTAATTTATGTAAATTATATACTTATAAAAAATTGACAAAAATCCATTCCACGTTGTGCATAAAAATCATATTTACTTACTATAAAAATTTAAAAATAATTGGGCTTAGTTTAAGCACTAAAATTGATTTTTAAAGAAACTTTGTATTTTTGTATAAAATAATAATAATAAATTAAATAAGCTTAGAAAAATCATGAAAAATAGTTTTGGAGCTCCTTATGATTAGGGGCATTTAATAAAAATAAAATCTATTTTTGTTAAACTCATTCACCACCTTTGCATAACATCAACAAGACCATAATTCTCCTAATCTTCATGACTTGGAAATTAACTAAGATCAAATGATTCTTAAGTGATGGGCTTAAGATAAAGAAGATGATAATTTACTTTTCTTAAGCCCAAAGTTGAGGGTGATGTGATCTTTCAATAAGAATAAATGTCACTTAAATCAAAATTTTGATAATCATCATTCCACCTATCATGATTATTAAAGGCTTAGTAGTGACATAGGCTTGATGTCTACACTCAATTGATCGAATTTAGAAGATAACATGATTGGAAATTAACATCTTTAAACACTACAAGCCTGACCTTAATTGTGGACACCACAATCTTAAATGACTTAAACTTACCTTAGGGGAACCCACTCACATAACCTTTAAACGAAACATCAATTGATTAACTGGGCATCCTATCCTCGGGATAATTAAATTATCAAGTTTCACTGAGCAACGGGGTAGTCACACTTCAACCTCGGATGATTAATGAAACAATATGACAAGTTTAAAATGAACTTGAAATATTTCAAGAGATCTTCAAAATGATCTAGGGTCATACCTCGAGCATTTTGAAATCTATTGGACATTCTGAAGGGCAAATTGGACTTGCCATATTTTTGCTCTAAAATCATCCTCTAGGATCTTCTGGGATTCAATAAAGTCATAACTTGGGGTTAGGTAACTAAACCTTTGTCAATTCCTATAATCTAAATTCCCTACAAAATTATATACATGCTTTGCAAATACTAACCTTTAAGGTGGAGGAATGAGAAGAATTGACAGGTACACTTTTAAATTATTGAATTTAACTTTTTGTACTTCTTGCCCCGAGCTTGCATGTTAAACAACAATGTCACCCTGCATGAAAACCAAAACTACTAGGATAGCCATAAAACCAAAATCAAAACTAAAAATCAATCAAAATAAAATTTATCGCCACAACATTCAAAATAAAGACAACTCAAAATTTAATCACAAACATCACAACAAAATAAGAATTACAACTAAATTAAAACGTCTATCAGATGATCGAGAATCCCTCAGAGGAGGTAACCTACTGTTGCTAATGAGATTTACCACGGTCTAAATGAAAGTTTGAAACTCATTAAATTGAGTTTAGTAAATTTAATTGAACTAAGTGAATCCAAAAGAAAATAGTGGTGCTAAAATGAGGAAACCTTAAGATTCTAACCAGTGTCTCTCTAATCAACTTTAATATGCCCAATAATATTTAAATGACCATAACCTTACGGACATCTGATTTGACATCATAACTTGACACATTAGAAAACCTAAACTCACCATGACGAGGAGCTTGGAGCTAACATTGTGGGCAGCACGACCATCTTCAATAGCAGAACATGTCTACATTAGCTAAACTACTCTTTCTTTTGAATTAAATAACCATGCCATAGGACTTCGAGGTGGATTTCTTATGCAACATAAATCCTCAACTTTTCTTTAGGCCTTTGTATAGCTCTGTTGTATAATTTAAGCACTAACTCGTCTTAGGATTTTGAGGTTTTCATTCATCACGACCTAAATCCTCACATCTTATAGGTTATTTGTGTGATCGTTTCATGCGAGTGTAAGCCCTACTTAGTAAAATTGACAAGATGAAACATTTAAACATTTCTCTTTTAAACTAAAGTCAAACCAGAGGATAGCTTGGGAAGTCACCGAATTTCTCCTTCGAGTCTGTAACATCCCCTAGTTCTTTCTCCTTTGGATTATACAATAAATGTTCCAAATTTGAGTCATTCACCTTTCAAGCCTCTTTTTCCGATCTCGTTGAAAATTCTTAATCCTTTAACCTCTTTAAAGATGATATTACCTGATTTTTATCGAGAGTTTTCTTAGGTGACTTCTGTTATCTAAGATGTAATTACTATAAAGGTTTTCCCTTATAGGAAATTTTTTTCTGAACCCAGCTTAATATAAACCCTATTTACTTCTTCATATTGAATAGGGGAACTTGTCGGCTTATAAATAAAATGGTTTTCGCAGACCAAACGGATGTCATACATTTATTAGTTTATTTGATCGAGTCTCACCCTTAGAGAATATTGATACAAAAATTAGACCAACAATTCTAAAGATTTATCAAAAGTATTTAGAAAGTTAACTATAAATATTTCATTTGCCGAGGCATTAAAACAAATTCCAACTTATGTTAAGTTTAAGAAGGAGGTTCTTGAAGAAAAAGAAAGTTTATGGATCATATAATATCTAGCTTTATTAACGAGGTAATTGAGCCAATGATATATCCTATAGTAGTATCCTAAGGGGAAGTCTTAGAAGATCACTTGAGACAGAAGAGTAGTTTAGTAGAATTTGATTCAGAATCTGAATTATCTAAAGAGAATCTACTCCAAATTTTTAGAGATCTTGAACTATCTTATAGAGATCCATTTCTTATAAATTTCAAAGATGATATTAATATTACCACTAGAAGAATATTGGATCTAGAAAGAAACATGAGGAATAATGATATGAATCAATTTGAAAATGAAGAGCTGAAAGAAAACTTAAAATTTTAGGCTTTTGTAGGAATCCCTGGATTTAAAAAAGACTGAGTAATTGATCAAGGATTACTTAAATGGAATTTTGATCTAGGAGGAAACCTTTGTCAGATTGGCGACGTTAAACCTAACGCTTCGTGCGAGGCAACCAATGATTATCTATTGTCAGTGTGTTTGTGAGATATAAGTGTTCAAGGTTTGATATGTTTGTTTTAGTGTGGATTTATAAGTTTGATTGATATTGATAGATGTTTATATTGCTGGTGAATTGATTTGATCTATATGTTTCATTGTGGATTGATTAGTTTGATTGATATTGGTGGATGTTTAATTTGTTTTTTGTTTGATTTGATCTTTGTGTGTCATGAGGGAGGTGATTCCTTAACTTCTTATGACTAGACTTGTATATTTTTTCTTATAATAGTTGGATTGGCAAGTCCACTATGACTTAGGTTTCAACCGTATTTGAGTTCTACAAGAGACATCTTGAATTTCAACACTCACAAATCCATCTCAATGTTTTTACTTCCTTTATCTAACCTTATTTTCGTTTGGTAGGAGTCATGAACCTATTTTATATGCAACATGTGGATGATCTTACATTATCCTTATAACTGTTAGAGGTGCTTAATTAATGGGATATGGTGATGCTTGAGAATGGTGCTTGAGAGCCAATGTTTATTGGATAATCGTGTCCATGGGATTGGACTCTATAAAATCATTTACAAGTACCCAATTTATTAGTGTATTAATTCTATTATAAATCAAAAGTAATGTAGTGAGATGTGACAAGTTAAAAGAAGAATTGACCTCATTTATCATGTGTGTTTGTGTTTGTATTATAACAATATAGAAATTTGAAGATCATATATATATATATATATATATATACATATATATATATATATATTACTATGTCGATACATGTCCTACTTGTTAAACCTTTCTTTACTTCAATTTTATTTTAACATGTTTAGTTTAGATTTACTTTCTATTACATATTGTTCTATCCTGATGAATACTTATAAATGTTTCTGATAGACATTTATGGTAGATAGAATTTATGAACTATTTTTCTTCCTGCTTATATTTTCTGTATTGAATNAAGATATATATATATATATATATATATATATATATATATATATATATATATATATATATATATTCCTATGTCGATACATGTCCTGCTTGTTAAACCTTTCTTTAGTTCAATTTTATTCTAACATGTTTAGTTTAGATTTACTTTCTATTACATATTGTTCTATCCTGATGAATACTTGTAGATGTTTCTGATAGACATTTATGGTAGATAGAACTTATGAACTATTTTTCTTCCTGCTTATATTTTCTGTATTGAACGTTATACATGTTAAAAATTAAGTTTTAGGGTAGGAAGAAAAATAAATTTCAAAATTAGTATAGTTCCTTTTTAGTTTAATAATATTGCAAGCATGTTTTTGGCTAAATTTACNTAAGTTTTAGGGTAGGAAGAAAAATAAATTTCAAAATTAGTATAGTTCCTTTTTAGTTTAATAATATTGCAAATATGTTTTAGGTTAAACTTAGTTTCTCCTGCAGTTATTCTATCATGATTATACATGTATATGAATTTGATAGGATATTGTAGTAGCCGGTAGATTTAGCTTTTACTTTTTTTGCTACATTTTATGGAATTGATTGCAAACTATTTAAAAATTCAAGTTTGGGGGGAAGAAGAAAAATCTTTCAAACTTAACTTTATTTTTCCTTGGTAACCTGTATTTATTTTGATATCACTTTTTTNAAAATTCAAGTTTGGGGGGAAGAAGAAAAATCTTTCAAACTTAACTTTATTTTTCCTTGGTAACCTGTATTTGTTTTGATATCACTTTTTTTAAAATGATTTTTGGTATGTGGTGTTATCTTTAAGTTACTATAACTTTGATTTTAGGAATGTTAGAAAAATAACTTAGTTGGGATCCTATGTGATGAAACTGTTCTAGTGTTAAGATATTTTGTAGGAAACATTAGGGAAATGATTTTTTTATTTATGATAGAAATGAGTTGAATATTTGAAAAGCTAAGATTCTTAGATTTATACTTAATAAGAATTGAGCCNACTTAATAAGAATTGAGCATTTATTGAAACATTTTTCAAACTAATACTTACATTTAAAAAGCAATGGAAAGTTTTGAGTTTTGAAATTTAAAAAGAGGATAGTGAATGTAAAAATTATTAAAGGTATATCCAGATATAGTAATCCTCACATAAGAAAAAAAAGAAAAAAAAAAAGAGTAGGGATTAAAAAGATTCTAAAAGAAAAGAAAAAAAAAGAAAAAAAAGAAAAGAAAAAAAAAAGGATAAGAAAAATAAAATATGTGAGGAGAAGGTTGAGGAGAAGCCTAATAAAAAATTGGTTTCACTTGAATCTTTTTAAATGAAAAGACTTAGAATCAATCCTAAGCTTATCCTTATAACAAAAAAGTACTAGTTAAATTAATAAAGATAAGTTGCTTAATTGAATTTTTAGTTTAACAAATTCAATAACTTTTGAAGTAAAAAGAAAATCAGGATTCCTAAGTTGAATATGAGATATTCTTACACCTTAGTCCTATGTTGATTTACTAGAATTTCTCCTAAGCTACACTATCACATTTTTTAGAATAAATTATAGAAAACTCTACTGAAACACACTACCTCAAATCAACAAATTGGATATTTAAAGTTAAAGTGTTATGTCAGCACTAAAAAGTTGGAGGTTGTATTTAATTTATATATATATAATTTGGGAAAAGTAGTAATTTAAATTTTAAAAATACAAGACCGAACTGATCTAATATCCTTAGTAGTTTAAATAAACGAGTCTAACACCACAAGCAATACATCTATCCCGAAGAGTAGACACACTACTTGTTAGTAAGACTCGATTAAATAAACTAAAGAATTTATGACATACATTTAAGTCTGCGAAACCAATTTTTTATTGACCGAAAAATTCTTCTATTTAATACAAGGAATTAAATAGGGTTTATATTAAGATGGGTTTGGAAAAGCTTCCTATAATGGCAAGCCCCTATAGTTAATTACATCTTAGATAATCAGAGTCACCTAAGAAAACTCTCGATAAAAATCAGAGGATATTGACTTCGAGAATTTCAAAGGATAGAACTTTTTGAAGAGATCAAACACAGAGGTGTGAAAGGGGAATGACTCAAATTTAGAACATTTTATTTTACAATCCAAAGGAAGAAAAACTATGGGATGTCACAAATCCTGTGGAGAACCTCGGTGACTTCTCAAGCTATCCTACTGTTTGGCTTCAATTATGAGGAAGAATTATTTAAATATTTTAATGCTACTAATTTTATGAAGTAGGGCTTACATTCGTGTGAAACGATCACACAAATAGCCTGAAAGATGTAAGGATTTAGGTCACAGCGAACGACAACCTCAAAACCCTAAAGCAAGTTAGGGCTTAAATTGTACAACAGAGTTATACAAGGCCTACATATAAGTTAAGGATTTATGTTACACAATCAAACAACCTTGAAGTCCTATGGCACGTTGTTTAATTCTAAGGAATGGTTTAGCTGGTGTAGACATGTTTTGCTATTAAAGATGGCTGCGCTGCCCACGATGCTAGCTCCAAGCTCCTCGTCGTAGCAAATTTAAGTTTTCTAATGTGTCAAATCCTGATGTCAAATCAAATGTTCCTTAAGGTTATGTTTAATTAAATATTATGAGGGGTGTTAAAGTTGATTAGAGCGACACCGGTTAGGATCCTACAATTCCCTCGTTCCATCACCACTATTTTCTTTCGGATTTACTTAGTCCAAATAAATTTACTAGGCTCAACTCAATGAGTTCCATACTTTCATTTAGACCATGGGAAATCTCGTTAGCAACCATAGGTTACCTTCTCAAAGGGACTCTCGATCATCCGATAGAGATGATTTAATTTAGTTGCATTTTTTGTTTTGTTTTGTTTGTGATTAAATTTTAAGTTATCTTGTATTTTGACTGTTGTGGAGGTAAACTTTATCTTATTTTGATTTGTTAATTTTGTTTTGGTTTCAGTTTTATGGCTATATTAAAAGTTTCAGTTTTGACATGCAGAGTGACTTTGTTGTTTAACATGCAAGTTATAGGCAGGAAGTAAGAGGTGCAAAATAAAAGAAAATTGCAATGCAATAACTTAAAGGCATACCTGTCGATTCTTCCTGTTCCTTCACCTGAAAGGTAAATACTTACAAGGCATATAATTTTGCAGAAGTTAAAATATGCTGGTAGGAAAATCAAAAAATACTTGTTTGAGGTATGTCTACGATATCCTATGTCATGTCTTGGTGGGTTCAATTTTTTTCATTTGCAAGGAAGATTCCATTAAGCAAACCATAATCTTTCCAGATGTCCTCTGAGATTTCCGAAGGATTATGAAAAGATCCTTGCTAACACCCTAGACATTTCGTAGTCCCTTGAATCACCTCGAGTTCATTTTGTTCTTATTATGTTTGCTATGTGATTCATCCAATTCATACCCTTATGCTTAGTGGACTCTAATGTTTTGATTATCCCTTTAAGTGGGGGTAAATATCTGATGTTTTACTTGCGAATTATACGGGTAAAGACCCTTAGGAGCAATTTGGTTTAATTAAGAAGCTTAGCAGTTTGATTTTTAAAGCTGGGCTTGTAGTGTTTTAAAAAGTTTCAAATTAATCATAGTTCATTTTCTAAACCTTATTAGCAAAATTTTGATTAAGTCAAGTTCACTAGTAAGCCCTTAAAACTTAATGGGTAAATTTGTAATTTTAAGAAAAAAGTTTAAATATTTATACTTTTATTTATTATCATGAATCATAAATAATTTTAGAACTATTAGTNGAGTTAAGATATTTTGTAGGAAACATTAGGGAAATGATTTTTTTATTTATGATAGAAATGAGTTGAATATTTAGAAATCTAAGATTCTTGGATTTATACTTAATAAGAATTGAGCATTTATTGAAACATTTTTCAAACTAATACTTACATTTAAAAAGCAATGGAAAGTTTTGAGTTTTGAAATTTAGAAAGAGGATAGTGAAAGTAAAAATTATTAAATGTCTATCCAGATATAGTAATCCTCACATAAAAAAAAGGAAAAAAAAAGAGTAGAGATTAAAAAGATTCTAAAAGAAAAGAAAAAAAAAGAAAAAAAAGATAAGAAAAATAAAATATGTGAGGAGAAGGTTGAGGAGAAGCCTAATAAAAAATTGATTTCACTTGAATCTTTTTAAATGAAAAGACTTAGAATCAATCCTAAGCTTATTCTTATTACAAAAAAGTATTGGTTAAATTAGTAAAGATAAGTTGCTTAATTGAATTTTTCGTTTAATAAATTCAATAACTTTTGAAGTAAATAGAAAATCAGGATTCCTAAGTTGAATATGAGATATTCTTACACCTTAGTCCTATGTTGATTTACTAGAATTTCTCCTAAGCTACACTATCACATTTTTTAGAATAAATTATAGAAAACTCTACTGAAACACACTACCTCAAATCAACAAATTGGGTATTTAAAGTTAAAGTGTTATGTCGGCACTAAAAAGTTGGAGGTTGTATTTAATTTTTATATATATAATTTAGGAAAAGTAGTAATTTAAATTTTAAAAATACAAGACCGAACTGATCTGATATCCTTAGTAGTTTAAATAAACGAGTCTAACACCACAAGCAATACATCTATCCCGAAAGGTAGACACATTACTTGTTAGTAAGACTCGATTAAATAAACTAAAGAATTTATGACATCCATTTAAGTCTGTGAAACCAATTTTTTATTGACCGACAAATTCTTCTATTTAATACAAAGAATTAAATAGTGTTTATATTAAGATGGGTTTGGAAAAACTTCCTATAATCTTAGATAACCAGAGTCACCTAAGAAAACTCTCGATAAAAATCAGGGGATATTGACTTCGAGAATTTTAAAGGATAGAACTTTTTGAAGAGATCAGACAAAGAGGTCTGAAAGGGGAATGACTCAAATTTAGAACATTTTATTTTGGAATCCAAAGGAAAAAAAAACTATGGGATGTCACAAATCCTGTGGAGAACCTCGATGACTTCCCAAGCTATCCTACTGTTTTGGCTTCAATTATGAGGAAGAATTATTTAAATATTTTAATGCTACTAATTTTATGAATTAGGGCTTACATTCGTGTGAAACGATCACACAAATAGCCTGGAGGATGTAAGGATTTAGGTCACAACGAACGACAACCTCAGAACCCTAAAGCAAGTTAGGGCTTAGATTGTACAACAGAGCTATACAAGGCCTACATATAAGTTAAGGATTTATGTTACATAATCAAACAACCTTGAAGTCCTATGGCACGTTGTTTAATTCTAAGGAATGGTTTAGCTGGTGTAGACATGTTTTGCTATTAAAGATGGCTGCGCTGCCCACGATACTAGCTCCAAGCTCCTCATTGTAGCAAATTTAAGTTTTCTAATGTGTCAAAGCCTGATGTCAAATCAAATGTTCCTTAAGGTTATGTTTAATTAAATATTATGAGGGGTGTTAAAGTTGATTAGAGCGACACCGGTTAGGATCCTACGATTCCCTCGTTCCATCACCACTATTTTCTTTCAAATTTACTTAGTCCAAATGAATTTACTAGGCTCAACTCAATGAGTTCCATACTTTCATTTAGACCGTGGGAAATCTCGTTAGCAACCATAGGTTACCTTCTCCAAGGGACTCTCAATCATCCGATAGAGATGATTTAATTTAGTTGCATTTTTTGTTTTGTTTTGTTTGTGATTAAATTTTAAGTTGTCTTATATTTTGACTGTTGTGGAGGTGAACTTTATCTTATTTTGATTTGTTAATTTTGTTGTTTAACATGCAAGTTTATAGGCAGGAAATAAGAGGTGCAAAATAAAAGCAAATTGCAATGCAATAACTTAAAGGCATACCTGTCGATTCTTCCTGTTCCTTCACCTGAAAGGTAAATACTTTCAAGGCATGTAATTTTGCAGGAGTTAAAATATGCTGGTAGGAAAAATAGAAAATACATGTTTGAGGTATGTCTACGAGATCCTATGTCATGTCTTGGTGGGTTCAATTTTTTTCATTTGCAAGGAAGATTCCATTAAGCAAACCATAATATGTCCAGATGTCCTCTGAGATTTCCGAAGGATTATGAAAAGATCCTTGGTAATACCCTAGACATTTCATAGTCCCTTGAATCATCTCGAGTTCATTTCGTTCTTATTATGTTTTCTATGTGATTCATCCAATTCATACCCTTATGCTTAGTGAACTCTAATGTTTTGATTATCCCTTTAAGTGGGTGTAAATATCCGATGTTTTACTTGCGAATTATACAGGTAAAGACCCTTAGGAGCAATTTGGTTAAATTAAGAAGCTTAGCACTTTGATTTTTAAAGATGGGCTTGTAGCGTTTTAAAAAGTTTCAAATTAATCATAGTTCATTTTCTAAACCTTATTAGACAAAATTTTGATTAAGTCAAGTTCACTAGTAAGCCCTTAAAACTTAATGGGTAAATTTGTAATTTTAAGAAAAAGTTTAAATATTTATACTTTTATTTATTATCATGAATTATAAATAATTTTAGAACTATTAGTGGGGTTTTAAATTAGTGGGTTATGATCTTCCAAAGTCAAACCCCTCGCCTCAATATCTTCTCATTTAATTATTCTTCCAAATTTCATTAATTTAAGAAATTACAAATTTAACTTTAATGAGACCCAAGTGAGATTAGTTGCTACCATTTATCCCCTTTCAAATTTCAATCATAAAGACATGCTAATTAGGATCATTTATTACCCATTTAGACCTTTGGTTAAGCCTAAATATTAATTAAGGCCTAAATTCCAAAATTACCATTTTGGCCCTACGGCCTTAACACCCCATAATTAAATAAATAAAACTCAAATAACTTCAAAAATTTTTTGTTACCCACTCATGGGTTAAATAAAACATCAGAGGAGAAAATTGTGATTTCTCTGAATTTATTTAATTTTTATAATTATTTTTAATGCAAAAAATTGAGATTTTCAATGAAAATTTAATAACTCAACCAAAACAAAACCTCTATCCTTAAAAAAATTATTAGAGGTTCACTAAGGTCAGAGGACCACTAGTACCAATTTTCATGATTTTTAGAGGTTTAATTTAATTATTAGAATTATTTGTTTGTTTTGAGTACTAATTAAATGTAAAATATTATTTAAGTGGAAACTTAAATTTTATATTTTTCTTGAATCTCTCTGAGTCCAAGGAATCCAAATAAACAAATTTCATATTTTTTTGGTTTATATTTTAATTATTGGAATTATTTTTAGTGAAAATTAAAGAAAATTCATTTTTAGCATTTCAAAATTAATATTTTGACTTAGAAAATTAGTAAAATTATTTTAATTAGTTCTAAGTGATTAGGAAGCCAAATTTGGTGTATTTTTACAATTTTGCAATTTTTAAGATTTTTAATTAATTCTTAATTATTTAAATATTTAAAAATAGCTAAAAAATGAAGTATTTATTTTAATTTCACTTTATTTTTCTTAGGTTCCTCTAGTCATAAGACTCTCCCAAAACCAATTTGGTGTTTTTTTTAATTGTATTTAATTATTATAATTATTTTTGTGCCAAAAATGTAATTTCACTTGATTAATTCATTTTAGTGATCAAATGAACTCCAATTGACTTGAAATTTTTATGAGGAGCTCCTCTGATATTAAATCATAATGGAGAATGATTTTTATGCTATTTAAATTTATAAATATTCTAATTTAATTTTCTTTCTTTTTTAGGGGTTGATGACAATTAGGGTTATTCTTAATGAGTTAAATAGAGTTTATAGTGTATCTAGTGTCCCCTGACCACAGTGAACCTACCAGAATAAATTTTATATTTTTTTATTAATATTTTAGTTACTATAATTATTATACCAAAACAGGGACCCTCATCTTGAAAAATAAAGATCTCTGTCTAGAGATCTCCCCTTACGTTAGAAAAATCAGGGAAGATTTTTCATGACAGATAGAGCTAAAGTCCCAACAATCAAGTCATGGTGAAATGTTCAAGCAAATGGAGAATTAAAATAAGAAATACATGATTTAATTAATTAAAAATTGCACATACATCAAAAAACATGAAACTATTTCCACATTATTCTCCTCTGTTCACTGAGCAAGAGGTATTTTTATTTTATTTTTATAATTTTTCTACACCAAGATATAGAATTTTGAAGTTCTGGTCATTTAAATAAATAAAAAATTCCTTATTTTTCTATTTATCCACCGCACCACCACGTAATCCTTGGCATTTTCAAACTTTCCACATGGCGTCTCTGGTTCGGTGCCGCCAGACACCTTAGCGCTGACTCAGCCTGCCTTTTCCTTCCACTCCTCCGTTCGTCTTGATCTCATCCATCCATCCAATACATGCGTGATCGGACAGTCCTCTGTCATCGTCCCCGATGAACCAAACCCATGAGCATTCCAACTTTTAGCATTAATGTCTTACTCAATACTCAACCAAATCAAGTGGGGTTTCTTCCTATCGACTCGTCTCGACTAGGAGAACATATCCATAAGGTTAATCAAGTCTTAAATCAATCCTATGAGCATGGAGAATTAAAATAATCTCAGTTTAAAGGGAGAGTTCAATACCTTTGCCCTAGAGGTGTGACCTTAATTGGGTGCTTCCAAAAGCTTGAGTTAAGTCCAAAGAGCTCCTAAATTGAAGCCTTGGTCTGTGGTGAATTTCGTAGGTATGATTTCGACCAAGGTCGATTTAGGGTGTTGATCAAAGTCTACCTTACGGTGGTCGAGTGATGGGATTTTTATGGGGGATCTTCTTCTCTCACTCAGGAGATGGTGTGGGTGCAAGGGATTTGATTTTAGTGGAGTCTAGAGGGATGTCCTATTTCGGGCTTGATTTTGAGCTTTAAAATTGAGCTCAGGCAATGGGTTTGAGGGCTTGAGGATGGTTGGATTGAGCTCAAGAGGTCTTGAAGAAGCTCTGAGAATAATTTGTCAGAGTGTCCCCAAGGAATTTCAAGCTCTCCTCCCTTGGCTGTGGAGGGTGAGTTTAAATAGAGGGGGGAGGAGAGGCCACCATGGCTGGCCAGTGGGTGCCATGAGTTGCTTAGGTGGAGAGGAGAATTGGGCAAAAATCCAATTGGAATGAGCCAGGTTGGTTGGGTTTAATTTTGGGTTTTGGCCTAGGTTGGGTTCTTTAATTCGAGTTTTCCGGCAGCCAAGGTGGTCAGTCGGCCAGAGAGGGGTCACCATTTGACTCAGGGAGGTCAGGGTTAGGTCATGGTGCAATCAATTTGGGTTAACATGTGTAAAGGTTATTATATGAAATGGAAGGGGTTTTGGGCTAGGTTAGGTCAAGCTTGGTTTTAGCCTTATGGAAAAAGCTTGGATGACTTCCCATGGCTGACCAAGGCCAGATGAGCCAGTTGAAATGGTGTGAAGAGGTCTCCATCTAAAAGATTTGGGTTAAGCATAGGTTTAAGTGTGTCATTAAAAGGGTTAAAACCTTTTGTAAGGATATTTGAAAGTGTCTTGTCGTCTTACCATTAATAGCTTGGTGAGGTGGAAAAACTTACATTGCTCACTTATGGCTTGGGAATGGCTTCATGGCTTCCCTTTGGCTTTGTAATTTGCATGAGAAAGGATTTTGAATTTTATGGGATATTTTGGTGGTGTTTGTCACGAGGCCTAATATGGAATTATTTGATCATGAATTTAAAACTTAGGGAATGATTTTAATGAAGTGGATGATGAAGAGAAAAATTGTCATGTGGGGTTTTTGATTTCAAGGAATTAAAGTTGGGCTTTAATTTTGATGGGCTTTTGGAAACGGTATGATGGGCCTGAGTTTGGGTTGAATTGGACCAACCCAATGTTTAATTTGGTATAAGGAGATTTCATGAAGAACTTCGGAAGGATTTCAAGTGATTTTGAATTGAATTGGAAGGCTAATTGGGGATTTGGACATAAGGTCAAAATTGAGGCTTTTTGATTTGGGTGAAATTGAGCTTGCAATTGGGTCAAATTGGGCTTGCATTTGGCTTCAATTGGTATTAGGAATGTTGGGTTAGTCCTAAGGCTTGACCACTCCTATGGGAAACTCCTCTTGAGCTCATTCTTACTGACCCACCTACTAAGTGCTAGAGGATAGGACCAACATGTGGAAATTTAAGTTGATCAAACAATAATTTAGAATTTCTAATGGTGAGGGTTTCTTTCTAGTCGTCTAGGAATAGTCAACAGGAAAGTCCTATGGCTAGACCCTAGGCTATTAAAGAAGAAAAACTGGACCTCCACCAAAAGTGAGGTCAACATGTTACTTAAGGATAAGTAACGTTTAAGTCTGAGGGAATTGATCCACCTAAAAATTACCTATTTTTAGTGTACATTTCATGCTCATTTTATGCACATTTTTAATGATATTACACTTTAAAGGAAGGTATTTTTCATATTTTTGTCTTCAAATTGAGCAAAGAAGAAAATTTTGATATGACTTACCATTCTTTTTCTCCTTCATATTTATTCCATGTTTTTGAATGAAATTACACTTTTAAAAAAGGTTATTTTTATGTCTATCTTGTAGGTATAACAATTTGGAGTGCAACAGAGCTAAAATGGGACAAAACGAAGTTGAAACTGAGTGAAACTAGGTGAAATGGGGTGAAACGGTGGAGCTGCGTGCAGCATGGCGCTACTACACCCATAATGGCGCCATAGCGCCAGAAACAGGCTCTATAGCACCCCAAACTAGCATTATAGCATCCAGGACAGTTATTGAATGACTTTTGGCTGATTTTGAGCCTTTTCGGGATGTTCAGAAGGCTTTTAGACAACCTGCACGCCCCATGGAGTGATTCAATGATTCTAGACACTTGAAAAGGCTCTTGCATGAAGAGAAGTGTCTCTTGGAATGAAATGATGTGTTTCTTAGATGAAGAGATGTGTCTCTTGGAGTAAGGAGGGGTTTTTATTTTTTTTTAAATAAGAGGGTTGGGACCTTGGATGAAGAGGTGTTTCTTGGAGAAAGGAGGGGTTTTTATTTCATTTTTAATAAGAGGGTTGACACCTCTTATTAGAAGTAATTATGGAGTAATTAGAGGAGACTAGATTAGTAATTAGGAAGTGATTTAGGAGGAGTTTAGCATGAGTTTATAGAGATGTATATTTCTTCATTTTCTAGAGAGATTGGTGAGGGATTTTGGGAGATACGAGTAAGGAAGTATGAGCGGCACATGGATTGGTAGAAGACTTTGTTGGAGAGATTTTTATCCTTTCTTTCAGAGGGAAAAAAACTAAATATTGTGTTCCTCATTTTCTTGTAATTGTTGTAAACACTTTCTAGTGGATTTTCTTTGATTTAAACGAGGTTTCCTATTGTGTTTTATCCATGCTTCATAAGTAATTTCCTTTACCCTTTTCTTTTAGTATGAAGTAGTGGCATGTGTAAGAAAATTAGCTTTATGTTAGAATTTTTTTTTCATGTGATGAGTAATATCTTCTTTGCTTCATTGACATAAATTATATGACAATAAGTTATGTTAAAATTTATTGTGAGTGAAACTAAGACTCGAAAGAGCGGTGATATCTCAACTTGAGTGCACTCACATTGACCGATTGGCTAGTAAAATAGTTTAGGCAGCAATACAACTTTTAAGGAAATATAATTTAATGATTTGTTTCTATTAGATGCTTCTATGTGACATATAGTTGCATAAAACTAATATAATACTAAACATACCTATAAACTTGAAAGAGAGTAGGTAGACATATGTTCCTTGTTGGCACATAATTTATTACTTAATTCTATCAATCCTTTAACTGCCTTAGCCATTATCTTCATTTTACTTTTCTTTTGCAATGAAATAGATGCATGTTTAGAAATTTTGATTTGCTTAGAAATTCTCTTATTTTATTAATGCAATGATATTTTCTCTAGCTCTTAATTGACTTTGTAAACTGATCATTTGTGAGGTTAAAATCTGTTAAGAAACATAATAACATGGGTGAGCTATGATTTCACCTAACTAGTGGAAACCACACTTCATTCTAGGCAGAACCATTGTGATCACCTAAGGGGGAGTGCAAATAAATAGAGAGATAAGTTTTTATGGGCGTAGAATTGGTTAGATCTAGAGTGACATGCTAGATTCTTATCAGTTTGACTTAAGGTTTAGTACCCTGACGTTGGGATTTTCCATCATGGTGGCATAGGCTAGAGGCATCTATAGGTGAGAGGCTAGATAACACTAATGTGGAATCGAGATGTTAAGGAGTCAGTCTTATGTTCGCCAATGTTCTTTGCAAGCAGCGGAAGGGGGTAAAGAATAAGGTGTGCTCCTATTTATCACTGACAATGTAATATTTTAAGCACTTCATTCCTTCACATTATTTAGGTCATTGCACGAGAATGATAGTCTTTAAAATCTTAAAATTCTCCAAACCAATTTATCTAGAAAAGTTATCTTTATATCTAGAAAAGTTATCTTTAGATTTAATATTTTTATTTGGGAAAAGTTATTAGAAAAACCACTTTAATTGATATTCCAAACTAAGGCCTGATAATAGTAAACTAGAATTAGTTTAAGGTATTTCTTACATCGCTTCTGTCGGATGGATACTTGGGGTCTTAAAAAAAACCCTATATTACTTGAAACGATACTTATACTTGCGTAAAACCTCTATATTACTTCTAAATTTTATAAAATATTATTTTGCATACTAGATGCTTAAATATAAATTTGGTCAAGTTTCTGACCATCTTTCAGAGCTTAAAAATCTATGTAATTGTCGGTCGGGTCAAAGTCATATGACTTTATTTCCTTCTCTTGACCTTAGGGCTACCGAGGTCCCCTTAGATGACCCAATTCATGAATTACTGACAAGGGGGTCTTTGGTCGGGTTGGGTCGACAACCTTCATGATTAGGTAGACTTGGGGTCTCAATAGCTTAGGATGAAAGATCAATGGTATCCTGACCTAACTATCTCTACCTGATTAGGATTTTCTTACCTCTTCTTTGATATACGCATTTTGAGCCTTGTCACTCCTTTGACACTTCGTCGATGTCATCTCGTAGGCCAAAATTGTGGACAAGCTACTACCCATATGGGTTACGGTGATTCACCCTCTACCCGTATGATTTGGTTAGGCCTGAAAGCATATCGCAGACCCTTTGGGACAACCTAATTATTTCATAGTCCCCGTTCACCTAGATCTCACTCTCTGCTATGTAGCTTAGTGAGAGCTTTAAAAGCATCGAGATGCTCCTACGAGATAACCTTTCTTAGTGACACCTTCTCACAAGTCATCACTTGAATGTAAGCATGATTCCTTAATTTAATCAAGAATATTCTTTGTCATCCTCCAAGATGTAATTAACCAAAGGGATACATCCCTTTGAAAGTTTCTTTTGATCCTAAAACAAACACACATATTTATTTCTTGGTTACTTGGGTAGTTTATGTAGATATTCTTTCGTGGATATTTGGTTCTAAGCATATCAATCTGGTCTTCTTTGGACGTACAATCTTTCGTGGATATTTGGTTCTAAGCATATCAATCTGATCTTATTTGGACGAACAATCTTGACTTATAACATGAGATTTACTGCACATATGCTCTTCATGATTCTTTTCAAATTTTTATGCCTAGTTTTTGTATTAGTTCCCTGTTTTCCAATCCCTCCTCTTCTCCAAATCATTCTAAAGGTTCAAGTAAGAGGGCTCTTTGGAAAAGGGAATCTTAAGATGAAGATTAGACAAACTGAGGACTCCAAAATTAAAAAGAATCAAATTTGGAAAGAGCCATGATGATTGTCCAAGGGGGAGTGCAAATAGATAGGGAGATAAGTTTTGATGGACATAGAATTGAAGATTTTATGGTGGCATACTAAAATCCTATTNAATTTAAGAAATTACAAATTTAACTTTAATGAGACCCAAGTGAGATTAGTTGCTACCATTTATCCCCTTTCATATTTCAATCATAAAGACATGCTAATTAGGATCATTTATTACCCATTTAGCCCTTTGGTTAAGCCTATCCAAAATTACCCTTTTGACCCTATGGCCTTAACAGCCCATAATTAAATAAATAAAACTCAAATAACTTAAAAAATTTTTTGTTACCCACTCATGGGTTAAATAAAACATCAGAGGAGAAAATTGTGATTTCTCTGAATTTATTTAATTTTTATAATTATTTTTAATGCAAAAAATAGAGATTTTCAATGAAAATTTAATAACTAAACCAAAACAAACCTCTATCCTTTAAAAAATTATTAGAGGTTCACTAAGGTTAGAGGACCCCTTGTACCAATTTTCATGATTTTTAGAGGTTTAATTTAATTATTAGAATTATTTGTTTGTTTTGAGTACTAATTAAATGTAAAATATTATTTAAGTAGAAAATTAAATTTTATATTTTTCTTAAATCTCTCTGAGTCCAAGGAATCCAAATAAACAAATTTCATATTTTTTTGGTTTATATTTCAATTATTGGAATTATTTTTAGTGAAAATTAAAGAAAATTCATTTTTAGCATTTAAAAATTAATATTTTGACTTAGAAAATTAGTAAAATTATTTTAATTAGTTATAAGTGATCAGGAAGCCAAATTTGATATTTTAGTGTATTTTTTACAATTTTGCAATTTTTAAGATTTTTAATTAATTCTTAATTATTTAAATACTTAAAAATAGCTAAAAAATGAAGTATTTATTTTAATTTCAATTCTATTTTTCTTAGGTTCCTCTAGTCATAAGACTCTCCCAAAACCAATTTGGTGTTTTTTTAATTGTATTTGAATTATTATAATTATTTTTGTGCCAAAAATGTAATTTCACTTGATTAATTCATTTTAGTGATCAAATGAACTCCAATTGACTTGAAATTTTTATGGGGAGCTCCTCTGATATTAAATCATAATGGAGAATTATTTTTATGCTATTTAAATTTATAAATATTCTAATTTAATTTTCTTTCATTTTTAGGGGTTGATGACAATTAGGGTTATTCTTAATGAGTTAAATAGAGTTTATAGTTTATCTAGTGTCCCCTGACCACAGTAAACCTACCAGAATAAATTTTATATTTTTTTGATTAATATTTTAATCACTATAATTATTATACCAAAACAGGGACCCTCATCTTGAAAAATAGAGATCTCTGTCTAGAGATCTCCCCTTACCTTAGAAAAATCAGGGAAGATTCCTCATGACAGATAGAGCTAAAGCCCCAACAATCAAGGCCTGGTGAAATGTTCATGCAAATGGAGAATTAAAATAAGAAATACATGATTTAATTAATTAAAAATTGCACATACATCAAAAAACATGAAACTATTTCCACATTATTCTCCTCTGTTCACTGAGCAAGAGGTATTTTTATTTTATTTTTA
>JXCR01031674.1:15708-31721 GCA_002079205.1 Phalaenopsis hybrid cultivar | reverse complement strand
GACTGTAATAAAACGAAAAATAAGATCGAGAAAAAATTCACAAATCAAAAGAACACAGATTTACGTGGTTCGACAAATTGTCTACGTCCATGGAGTTGCAGAGGATTTATTTCTTCGAGGGATGCACCAGTCGATCACCTTGACGATTACAAGAAAACTCTCCCTCTCTCTCCTCTCCTTTGACCTCCTCTCTCCTCCTTTACCCGTGAGCCACCGAAGAAGAACGAATCGCGGGGAAGAGGGTAGTCCTCAGCGCAAGCAAAACGCAGAAGAAACAAAGAGAGAACTTGGAACCTTATAATTCATTTTTCTTCACCGTGAGCCAACGTCTTATATAGAATTGCGGAGGAGAGAGCCATTGTTTAATCCAATTTCTTATGTAAGCATTTAATAGTGTCGTGCAAGCATTTAATTTTTACAAGTGGATCTGGGCTCCACTAAAACAAACAATTTCCCACTTGGAGACAGGTACATCGGTTGCATCTTCTACTGGTTGCACCGTCCTTTTCCTCAAACGTAATATCCGCCACCTCTGCAACTCAAATCTCTGTCTTCATGCTAGAAGATCAACTGAAGTCAAGCATGACTTCAATTTCTCAAATGTAACACCCTTAATCAACATATCAACAGGTTTTGCTTCCACAAATTTTCTCAAGTAGCAACTGTCTGTCATCTAACAATGATCGAATGAAGTGATACCTGATCTGAATTTGTTTGGTCCTAGATTGAAATGTTGGATTTCTGGCAAGGAATATGAACATCCTTACTCAATTCCTCCAAGAAACTCTACAGTCATATCATCTACTTTGCAACCTCTGACATTGTGATGTTCTCATCTTCTGCAGGATAACGAAACTGTCTTCTGTAGATTGAAACCTGATGACACTGCAGTTCAACTAAGAGTATAAAAATAACATGCAGTACTCTTCCTACTATCAATGTCTCCAGTTAAATTTGCATCGGCATAGTCTTGAACATGTTGACCTCACTTTTGGTTGAGGTCTAGTCTCTTCCTTGAAGCCTAGGATCTAGCGATAAAATTTTCCTATTGAATATTCCTAGAAGACTATTAAAGGAACCCCCGTCATTAGAAAACCTAAAACTTTTCTTTGCTCATCTTGAAGTTCCATATGTTGGTTTTATCCGCTAGTACTCAGTAGGTGGAAATATGGGGGAGCTCAAGAAGAGTCCCCATATGACTGTTTGGCATCAGGGTTAGATTTGGGCGGTCTGGTCTTGGTCAGTCTTGCACACACACACTTGATACCCCACACTTTCACTTTTGGCCTAAACCCTAACATATACATGCTTAGCTTGACCCCTTACTCTTTTGGAAACTCATGTGGATGATCCCCTAAACCCTTAGCCCTAGGCTAGGGTTTGGATAAGACCAACACATGGAGGATCCATAGTGGGAGGTCCCTTGTTCTCATGGCTCAAAAAGAGGAAATTTTATGATTAGCATCCTCAATTGATCTCATCCTACCCAAATACCCAATTTAGTCTTTTGCCCCCAAAATTTCTCAAAATTACTTAAATTACCCAATTTTGTCCAAAATCATCTCAAAATCTTTTAAACCACTCAAATTGCCTAAAACATTCCAAAATTTTCAAAATTTTCAAAATATCCTCAAAATTGCAAAAATTACCAAAACACCCTTGGTAGCCCAAAAATTCCCAAAACCTCCAAAATCATTACAAACACTCCCAAAACCAATCTTGACCACTCATGAAGTCCAATTTAACCAATTTGATCAATTTTGACTAAAATCCCAATTTTGCTCTTCAAGGCCCAATTACCCTAAGTTACCCCAAATTTCCACCAAATTGATTCCAAACTTCCCCAATTTCAATTACAAATCAAGACTAACCATGTTTAATCCCAATCAAAACCAAATTGAAGCTCAATTGAACCCAATCTCAAGCCCAATCCCAAAATCACCGATTTGACCATATACTCAAATTCCTTCAACTTGAAACCCATAATTAAATCAATTTTCCCAAGTTTGAATTCTAAACTCTTCATAACATTCTCCTAAATCAATTTGAGCCCTCAATTGGACTTAACCTAAGCTCAAACCGCACCCAAATCCCACCTAAGTCAAAATCCCAAATTTTGCTCTAAAATCCAAATGTCACCAAATTGAACTCCATAACTCCACAATTTCCAACCAATTGATGCCCAAAACTCTTCATCGCAATCTCTTGGACCAATTTGACTAATCACTTGACCCAAATCCTAGCCCAAACCCAACCTAGACCCAAACCCAAACCAAAACCCCAATTTTGAACCCAAACTCTCAAATTGGCTAAACCACTTGAAATTGACCAAATGATGGTTACCACAGCCAACATTTGAGCCCTAGGAACCAGGCTAGACCCACCCAGCCCAACCTACATGAGCCATGGACCAAGGGTACCTTGAATTAGGGGATTTCTTCCCATATTTGGCTAAACTAAGTAGAAACTTGCCACCAGCTATCAAACCCCCAAGCTAATCACAATTAAGACTCCCCCTGACCTCTCTGAGCTAGCTAGCCACCACCCCACCTCTAGCCAGCCACCCTAGTCACCGAAAAACTCAAATCCGAGCAGACCACTTCACCTTAAAACCCAAAACTGAACCGATCCACTCTGGCACTTCCCTATTATAAGCTTGCGTCGCTCAGCCCTCCACCTCAGCCTTCTTGCACCAGCCAATTAGAGCCTGAGGCCCTCCCCTTGGCCATGGCTATAAAAGGCCCATTTTCGACCAACTGAAAAGTGTGTCAAATTCTTTGGAGAAACTCTATCAATTTGCTTCCAGAGCCTCCAAGCTGCCTTGAGTTCATCCCAACCATTTTCCCCTATTGAAATCTATTGTCTGAGCTCAATTTTGAGTTCAAATTCTAGGGGGTTCTCTGTCACCCTATTAAACTCCACCAAACCTCAAATTAAACCACCCAAAAGCTTCCTCCGACAAAATGAGGAAGTTACCCATCGAAACCCCCCCCCCCTCTGTTGAGCACTCTAACCCACTTCTAGACCAAGGCCGCATCACCCCTTGATCGAACTCTTGCCTAGGTTCAACCTCAGCTCAAATTGGTGCTCGGTGGAGCTTCGTGGAGTCACAACAAACGTCTACAACTAAACCAATCGAAGCCTCACCTCTTAGGCTAAGGAAAAGTTCACAAACCCTGAAATCGTGCTCGGCTTCTTTAATTGTGAAGAGAATGTTAATTTCAAATGTATCTAGCCGTATGGATGCGTTCTTCTCGATTAGATGAAGTTATAGGAGCAAATCGTGAGTGATTTGGTTGAGTATCGAGTGAGATCGAAGCGTTTTAGTGTAGACGGTTCTCAGTTTAGAACAGATGGGGACGATGAACGGATGTCGACCATTTACGCGTGTATCGATCCAACAACGGAGGAATCATATAAGGAGATGATTCATAAAGTGCGACCCGCGTGGCAGCGGACGCGGAAGGCGGCGTCAAATGGGAGCGCATAGCATGATCTTTTGGAGCCGCCAAGGATCCAGTCAGCGTCGCGTGGAAAAGTAGAAAATTAAAGATATTTTTTATTTAATTAAATTCAAAAAATTCAAAAATTCATAATTTGGTGTAGAAAAATCATAAAAATAAAATAAAAATACTACCTTGCTCAGTGAACAGAGAAGAATATTGTGGATAAAAATAAAAATTATTTTATATGTCTCTAATTTTTAATTAATTAAATACCCTCTATACTATTTTAATTTTAATTAAGTAAATATTATTCACCATGGCTTANAGAAGAATATTGTGGATAAAAATAAAAATTATTTTATATGTCTCTAATTTTTAATTAATTAAATACCCTCTAGACTATTTTAATTTTAATTAAGTAAATATTATTCACCATGGCTTGAAAATGTAGGGGTTGATTCATCATGATAGTGAGGATGTCTCCTGATTTTTTTCAAGGCCAGAGGGCAGCTCTAGCTCTGAAACCCTAATTTTCAAGTTTATTGGCCTTTTTTTATTAAATTAATTATGTAAATTAAAATATTAATCAGAAATATATGAGTATTGTTTTGGTAGGTTCCCTGTGATCAGAGGACTCTAGAAAAAAGATAAAATGTATTTTAATCACTGTGCATAATTTTCTAGCTAATTAAGTCATTTTAACTCACTAAAATTAAAATAAATATAATATTATTAAAAAAAATAACAAAATTGTTTCTACACTATAAATATCAATCATTTGAACATTCTGTAAAAATTTGAAGTCTATTTGAGTTATATTTAATACTAAAGTCTATTTTTCAAATAAAATGATATTTTTGCATTAAAATAATTATAATAAATAGACCACAATTAGAAAATTTATGAAAAATGATTTTCTAAGTTCCTTGGGATCAGGGGCACCTAGCAAAACTAAAAATTATTTTAAAATAAATAGTTCATTTTTTAGCTACTTTTTAAATTAAAAATAATAAAAGATAATAAAAAATTGTAAAAGATATGAAAATGCACCAAATTGTTCCTAATTGTTCCCTGATCAATTGGGACCATTTAAAATATTTTTCCTAATTTTTCTAATTTAGTTATATATTTTTTAAATGCTAAAAAGTGTATTTTTCTTAATTTTTCATTAAAATAATTATAATAAATAAAATAAAAATCAAAAAAATGAAAAGCTTGTTCCTTTGAGTTCTCTAGACTCATGGAGATTTAATAAAATTATAAAAAAAAATTTTTGAAATTAAAATATATTTTCTATTTAATTAATCACTGAAAACAATACATAATTAAAATAATTAAAATATAATTTAAAAAATCATGAAATTTTGTCCAAGTGGTCCTTTGACTTAGGTAAACGTCCAATAATTTTTCCATAAACAGAAAATTTACTTTGATTAGTTAAATAAATTAATCTTGAAAATCCTATTTTGAAACTAAAATAATTACATTAATTAAATAAAAATTAGAAAAATCATATTTTCTCCTCTTATGTTTTAATTGACCCATGAGTGGGGTACCATAAAAACTTTAAAGTCATTTAAGTTGTATTTAATGAGTTATGGAGTGAAGAGTCCTAGAGGCAAAATGATAATTTTGAGATTTTGATACCACAATTAATTTTTAGGTTAAATCAAATGGTAAATGGGTAATTTTGATCATAATAAACTTCTTTTAATGTTTAAAAAATAATGAGTTAAGAGGTATAAACCAATTTGTCACATTTTCATGATAAGGGTAAAATTATAATTTTATAATTGTTATGAATCGCAGGTTAATTCGGTTGGATGATACTAAAGCAGTGGTCTTAAACTATAAAGATGAAAATTCACTTATTTGACGCCCCTAATTGGTGATTAAATGATAGCATAATCCTTTAATGAGTACTGATCTCACTTAAATTAACATTTTGATTATTACAAATCTAAACTCGAGATTGAATTTAAGGACTTAATAATGAGCTAGGTTTGATATTTAAACTTGTTTAATGAGGATTTAAAAAGAGAAATATGATTAATTTATGAATACTCTTAAAACACTACAAGCTCATCTTTAATGATAGATACAAGATCCTAAATAACTTGAGTTCGCCTTAAGGGTACCCGCTTTCACAACTCTTAAGTAAAATATCAAGTGAATACTTGAATACCCCACTCTCGGGATGACTAAAATATTAAGGTTCACTGAGCATAGGGTGTATTAAACTACTAAATCTTAATTTAACCTCGGATGATTAATTGAACAATATAATAAGTTTAAATGAATTTGAAACGTTTCAAAAGGTTTTAAAAGTTGTTCAAAGTTATGCCCCGAATGCTTTTAGAATTCTTTGGATACTTTGAACGACAATTAATTTATTATTCTTTATTCAAGAAAATCATCCATTAAAACTTTTAAGGATTCACCAAGTTATGTCTCGTGCCCGTTAATCCACCTAAATCAATAAAAAATACCCTGCACCACTTATTCGATATTAATTGACCTAATACTCAAGGATTTGAGTCTTCCTAAGGTATTTAAATCCTTATAAGCAACTGTAATATTTGTTTTGCCACATATGGAGCATCGAACTTGTTTATGTTTGAAGTCTAGGCGGTTAGGGCAATGATGATAATGCTAATGTATGCTAAAATGAGGGATACGATGTGGGATTTAGAATAATATCTCCTATCATGATGACCTTTAATAAAAGGAGAAGATAATGACCGATGGTACTATTCGACGACGCTTGAGAAGATGATTTCCCCCGATTCTCTTAGGTTGTCTGTAGTCCTAACTCGATTAGATTGATTAACTTGTGGACTGCACCACTCTACAAAATATTTTTAAATAAAAATCTCTGTTGCATGGTAATTAACCTTTATATGCATAAGAATTAAATTCAAATGAAAATTTATAAAGTTCCACGGTTAATCGTTTGGATCGAGGTTATGAATGCATTCCGTAGATTATCGGGTTGACAATTCTTACTCAATGTAAGGAAGCATACAGTTCAACTCTAAGTTTCCACCATTATCAATGTTTTACACCTAGTCACAATCTTCTACATGTGACTACGGGTTTTATTTTACTTGTATTTTCTTACGACTCGTCTTCCAACATTTTTTCTCGTACCAAATATTCTCATTTACTTTCCCGTAATTTATTTAATTCTGACAAATATATTCTATTTTATGATGTTAATCATGTAGTGGGAGTAGGAGGAGATAACAAGTACGCATTTATATTATATATTGCAATTTCATTCCTTTTATAAAAATTTTCTACTTGCATTTATTTACTTTATATGCAAAACAAAACATGTTTTTAAAAATTAAGCAACAAATTAAAAATACAACAAGAAAATAACAATTTCATAATACGTCCTCTTGAATTTACGGGAGTACCTCGGATGAGGTAACTCACGGTTGCTAACGAGATCTCTCCAGTTTAAATGAGCTTAACAACTCGCTTAGACTAAGTAAATTCAAAAGAAAATAGTGGTACCGAAACGAGGGAACCGTGGGATCCTAATCGGCTTCGCTCTAATCAACTTTAACCTCCTCATAATGCTTGAATGAAACTTGTCAATTAAACACACCTAATAAAACCTTTTGAACCTTTAGACTTTAGAACTAGTACTTCAACGAGGAGCTCAGAGCAAAGTGAAGCAGATAGAGGGCAGCATTCTAAAACAATAAGTGGATCTACAACAACAAATCTCTTTTCTTAGAATTAAATAGCAAGTTATAAAACTTTGAGGTTGTCTACCTAGTGCAATGTAAATCTTCAAATTGATCTTTAGGCCCTTGCACAATTATGTTGTGCAAGTTAAGTCCTAACTCGTTTTATAATTTCAAAGTTGTCGTTCGTTATGACATAAATCCTTATATCTTCTAGGTTATTTATATGATTGTGTCACATAAATATAAGTCATAATTAATAAAATTGACAAAAAAAATATTTGATAATATCTCTTTGAAATTGAAGTCAAACCATATGATAGCTTGAGAAGTCACCAAAGTTCTCCTCAGAATTTGTGACAACCCTTTGTTTTCTTTCTTTGGATTTCATAACAATGTTCTAAATTTGAGTCTTTCTCATTTGACACTCTTTTGCCCGACATTTGAAAAGTCCTACCCTTTGATATCCTTGAAGACAATATTTTCTTATCTAAATCGAGAGTTTTCTTAGGTGACATCGGTTATTTAAGATGTAATTAACTATAGAGGTTTGCCCTTATAGGAATCTTTATAATCCAATCTAAAATAAACTCTGTCTACTTATTCACATTAAATAGAGGAACTTGTTGGTCAACATAATGGTTTCACAAATTAAAAATAGATGTCATAAACTCTTTAGGTTTATTTAATCAAGCCTCACGGATAAGTGTTATGTCTAGTGTTGTGCTTGTTTATTTAAACTATTATTTATATGAGATTGGTTCGGTCTCGTATTTTCAAAAATAAAATATTACTTCTAAAATTATAACCATATACATATATTAAATTAAATATCACCTTCCCAATTCCCGCGATTGGCGCTACATTCATGCTTTTTCCTGAGAAACACAAGCTGATTTCTAAGGAACCTCTTAAGTATCTCAAGATCCACTTCACAGCTTCCCAATGTTCCTTCCATGGATTACTCATGTATCTGCTCACAACTTCCACTGCATTGGCAATATCCGGTATGGTGCAGATCATAAAATACATAAGTGAACTAATAGCAGAAGTATAAGGAACTTTACTCATATAGTTTTACTCCTCTTCTGACTTGATAATCTGATTTTTGCTGAGTCTGAAATGACTATCCAAAGATGTGTCAACTGGTTTGATTTTATCCATATTGAATCTGTTAAGTACCTTTTTCATATATTCAGTCTGCGAAGTCCTCAATGTTCCTCTGACTCGATCTCTGACAATCCTCACGCCAAAGATTTGGTTTGTCACTCACAAATCCTTCATTGCAAAGTGGTATGATATCTGCTTCTTCAGATTATTGATTTTATCAATACTGGCCCCTGCAATAAACATATCGTCCACATGCAACAATAAGATGATATAAGAGTTGTCAAAGTACCTGACACATCAACAGTGATCTCTCTGACATCTGTCGTACCCTGCATTAAGCATAAATTTATCAAACTTCATGTGTCACTGTTTAGGAGCTTGTTTCAAGTCATACAAGTTCTTCTTCATTCTGCAAATTCAATCTTCTTTTCCCTGTACCCCGAACCCCTCAGGCTGGTGCTTGTGGATGTCTTCTTCAACATCTCCATGAAGAAAAGTTGTATTCACATCTAACTACTCCAGAAATAGATCTTCAGTGGAAACCATAGCCAGCACCATTCTGATGGTTGTGAGTTTAACCACAGAAGAAAAGATCTCAAAATAGTCAATGTCATTTATCTGCTGAAAACCTGTTGCAACAAGTCTAATTTTGTACCTCTACTGCCATCAAGCTTAGCCCTCACCCGGTACACTCACTTGTTGTGTAGTATCTTCTTCCCTGGTGGAAGTTTTGTCAGCTCCCATGTCTGATTTCGCAACAAGAAATTCACTTCCTCCTTCATGGTCAGCTCTCACTTGCTAGAATTTTAATCTGCTAAGGTTTCTCATAGTTTTGTGGTTCTCCACTATTTGTCAACATAATGTAGTTCAAGGTTGGTGAGTAAATCTGTGGAGAACATCTGCTCCAGACTAACCTGCAAACGGTAGTTGGAGTAGTGAATGACTTTGAACCTGATTGCAGAATAATAAGAATGGGTGCCCCGAACCCACTCTCCTTATCATTCACATCTCTGTCTTGTACTGTGACCTCTGGTAGATCGTCGAACCTCACGAACTCTGACTCTTGAGGAGCTGCTTCAGAATTTGTACTAGCATTATCCTTGTACATCATCTTCTCGTTAAAGATGACATTACTGCTTCTGATAATCTTCCGATTTTGATCATCTCAGAAACTATAGTCAAATGTTTCGTCTCAATAGCCAATGAAATAACATTTCTTTGACTTAGCTTCAAGCTTGCTACGAGCATCAGGATTGATTAAAACAAAAGAAAGACAATAAAAAGTCTTAAGATGAGAAAATTTGACCTCTTTGTCGCCCTAGACCTACTCAGGTAATTCAGTCTAATGAAACGGATGACACCCTGTTGATCAAGTAAATTGCAGTGTTGACCGCATCTGTCCAGAAATTTGGTGGTAGTCCGACGTGCAATCTCATGCTTTTGACACGCTCATTGATGGTCCTGTTCATACACTCTGCAACTTCATTTTGCTGTGGTGTCCCCGGAATGGTCTTCTCCATTCTGATACCATGAGTTGCACAGTACTCCTTGAACCCACCATCGATGTACTCATCATCATTGTCAGACCTCAAACATTTCAGTTTTAAATTTGTCTTTGTCTTAACCATGACGTTACAAATTTTGAACACAGTAAATACATCAGATTTATGTTTCAAAAAATAAACTCATACCTTTCTATTGTGGTCATTTATGAATGTGATGTAGTAACGGGAGCCTCCAAGAGATGTCAGTGAGGAAAGTTTCCACACATCGGTGTGTACAAGTTCTAATTTTCATACCTTTAACGTCCTGTCATCTTTCAATAAATTGACATTCTTCTGTTTTCCCATAATGCAACTTTGACACATGTCGAGATCAACTAACTTCAGTTCTGACAGCTTGTCTCTAGACTGAAGTTCTTTCATGTCTCTCTGACTCATATGTCCAAGCATGCAATGTCACATGTCTGATGTGCTCTCTACAACTGTAGTATCAACACTGTTAATTAAATCAGTAGTCATATACAACGTATCAGTCTTCTTATCCTGAGCCAATAACAGTGCTCATTTAGTAACCTTCCAGATGCTATCTGAGAACACTACTGAATGACAACCTTCATTGGCTGCCCAACAAAAATTATATTCTTCTTCAGCTCAGAAATGTGTCTGACCTTTTGCAAAATTCATTTGTTTTCGTTAGGGAGTGTAATTTCAACATATTTCATCCTCAACACGTTCAAAATTACACCATTAGTCAAGTACACATTCTCAAAGTCACCTGCAACATAGTTTTGCATTAACTTTTGGTGGGAATATGTATGAAAAGAAACCCCTAAGTCCAGTATCCAGTCGTCAACGGAGTTGTGAACTGCAAACAATAATGCACCCTACACTTCTTCAATTACAGCATTAGTACTGACGTTATCCGTCTTCGTAAGATTTTTGCAGTTCTTTATGTGGCCAGTTTGCAACAATTTCAGCAGGTTGTTTGCTAACCAGGCTTTGACTTGCTCTTGCATCTGTGCTTTGATTTTGATATTCCTCTGTTTGAGTTTATATCCTGTGATCTACCTCTGGAATCAACATTCAGTGTTGAACCGAACTCAATGTCTCGTCAGAATCTTTCCTGCGCACCTCCTCTGTCAAAATCAAATCGCGAATATCATTATATTTCAGCTTAAATTTACCTGCAGATTTGTTAATTGTCATCTTCATAGTTTCTCAATTATTTGACAATAAATCCAGTTAAATCAGCGCACGTATCTCATCGTCAAATTCAATTTCAACAGACGACAATTGATTTGTGATAGTATTAAAGTCATTTAGTGTTGTACAACGTACGTAACCTCGGTCATCTTCAACTTGAATAAATTTTTCAGCAGATGCACATTATTATTTGTCGATGGTTTTTCATAAATATCAACGCACGTATCTCATTGTCAAATTAAATTTCAATGGACGATAATTGATTTGTGATAGTATTAAAGTTATTCAGATGTTGTACAACGGATGTACCCTCCACCATCTTCAAATTGAATAAATTTTTCATCAGATGCACTTTGTTATTTGTCGGTGGCTTTTCATGCATATCTGATAAAGCCGCCATGAGATCTGCAGTGGTCCTCTCTTGTGTAATTGATCTCGACAGAGTCAATCGAATAACTCCTAGAACCTGTCGATCTAACATATTCCAATCGGCCTCATCCATCTTCTCTAGTCGTTTTTCCAGTAACAGAAGATGAAGCTTCTTCACATAGAGGTAGTCATCAATATGCATCCTTCAGTAACCAAAATCTGTGTCGTCGAACTTCTCGATCCCCGAAACATTCACTTCTTCTCCGGCCATCGTTCTTCCTCAGATCTGAAACCACGGCTTTGATACCAATTGTTGTGAAAAAATGCAACGACAATAAAACAAAAAAACAATTCGAGAAAAAATTTGCAGATCAAAAGAACACAGTTTTACGCGGTTCGACAAATTGCCTACATCCACGGAGTTGCAGAGGATTTTATTTTTTCGAGGAATACACCCGTCGATCAACTTGACTTTTACAAGAAAACTCTCCCTCTTTTCTCTCTCCTCTCCTTCGACCTCCTCTCTCCTCCTTTACCCGTGAGCCACCGAAGAAGAATGGACTAAAGAGAAGAGGGAAGTCCTCACCGAAAGCAAATCGTAGAAGAGAAGAAGGGAGAACTTGGAACCTTACAATTCATTTTTCTTCACCGTGAGCCAACACATACAGAATTACGGAGGGAAGAGCAACCACTATTTAATCTAATTTCTTCTACAAGTATTTAATGGTAGCGTGCAAGCATTTAATTTCTACAAGTGGACCTAGGCTCCACTAAACCTAATAAAGTGAACCTTCTAGATATCTCGAATGTATTGTTCAGAGTGATGGTGATATAGATGGGGATGTTATCAGTAGAATTCAAGTTGGTTGGTTGAAGTAGAGAATTGTTTCGAGCCTATTGTGTGATATAAAGGTACCGCTTAGACTGAAAGGAAAATTTTATAAGATGGTGGTGAGACCTGTCATGTTTTATGGTGTTGAATGTTGAACTTTAAAAGAGAAGCATAAAATTAAGTTAAGTGTTGGGAGATGAGAATGATTGGGTGGATGATTGGCTTTACACTTAGAGACAAAATGCGAAATGAATATATCCATGATAGGGTTAGTGTAGATCCAGTGACAGACAAAATTATAGAGAGTCGTCTTAGATAGTTTGGTCACATTAAACGTCGACCATTTGATGATCCTATTAGGAGAGCATAAGTTTTAGATTAAGAAAAGCAAAGGTAGACCTATGAAGGCTTGGGTATATTGTATAAAAAATAATCTTAATATATTAGAATTAAATGAAAATATCACACTAAATAAGACGCAATGGAGAAAAAAGTTTCATGTGGCCGACCCCACTTAGTGGGACCAAGGTTTTGTTGTTGTTATTGTTGTTGGCTACCAAGAACATTATGACCAAACATTGATCCAAATTTCCTCCCATAAACTCGAGCTATAACGCCTTCGGAGTTGACGATTTCATGGCTCACTTACATAACTATTTATTCGCATGCAAACAACAGCATGAACTCGGAATGAATAAAATGGAAATTTTCTGCCCAATTTTTTCCATAAATACAAGCACATATAAGGATTTAAAGTTCAATTGAACCGATCGAAAACTTTCGAATCACTCACGAGCATAATAGCCTGCCATGCACACGATCTTCAAGATTTAATTATACGATCCGAAAGAAAGTAATATGCAGCACCAATCATATGAAAATAAAGCCAAATACCAACTATGATCAATCGATAGAATCTTCACCAAGAAAAAGAATGAAAGAGCGTGATAACACCTTGTTGACGGCCGAGCAGACGAACTTGCAACCGAGAACGATGTGGCTAAGTAGGATGGTGAAATCGCCCTTGGATTCCGAGTACTTCGTTTGCTCATTGAGCACATACCTTGTAATGGTCATCAGGTCCGTCTGACGAGCATCCGCAGCGTGATCCATGTCGCTTGGTTTTCCAACAACCTTCTTCTTTCTCTCTCCCTCACTCTATTAACACGGGAGGATTGGGAGAGCAATGGAAGACTGAGGTGTAGTATAAAGCAATGGAGGGAAAAGGGTAGAGGAGAAGGGTTATCCTCGGACAGAGGAAGCTTGGAAGGACGCGTGGCGGCCACGCGAGAGCAAGTCCGGTGAGGATAAAGTACATTGGCCGCAATTTGGTTGCCGCAGAGCAGACGAGCTTTTTGTCCGCTAGCGTTATCAGATGACGGAGTTGCGAGGAAGACGACGGCTTCGAGTTACAGTATTTTAAGTTTAGGTGTTTTTAATATTACGGCATTATTTCACGAAAATATATTACATCATTATTAAATAAAATCACTACATGCGCGACAGTAAAAAAGAAACGGCGCAGTAATACGGAGAATATTTCTCCTGTGTTATTCATGTGTTATTGTGTGTTATTGCATGTTATTCATGCGTTATTACATGTTATTCATGTGTTATTGATGTGTTATTGTGTTATTATAATACCAAGAATATTCTGAATAATAACACATGAATAACACACAATAACACTTGAATAACACGGGAAATATTCCCGACAGAGAAAAATACGGCGCAGTAACACGAGAAATATTCTTTCCTGTGTTATTCATGAGTTATTGTGTGTTATTCATGTATTATTGATGTGTTATTGTGTTATTATAACACCATAAATATTCCTAGGACACAATAACACATGAATAATACACAATAACACATGAATAACACGGGGGTGGAATATTCCTCGTGTTATTGCGCCATTTTTTTTTTCTCATTCGCGCAGGTGTCGTGGCGTGATTTTATTGGCTACGCACGTTACTCTACGTGTATGGTACTGATGTAATATTTTTTCCTATTTCACATCTAAAACATAAATAAATAAAAAGAAAAAATTATAGAATTAGGCTTTTGACTATTTATTTTAAATTACAAGTGGATTAATCTTTTTTTTTCAAAAATATTATATTTAATTTTTTAATATGTATGAATTGGAATAAAGATATGATATTAATTTTTTTATTCGTACACATATTATTATGTGTGGAGTAGTTGAGATGGTTAATGATAATTATAAGTTAGGTTTGGAGTAGTTTATAAAATATATGAATTTAGAAAAAGAGCTAATAAGTTTATATATTTTGAATGAGATAGATAACTAAAACATTATCTTTTTTTTATTATTAATTATGATATTTCTTGTAACTAAAGAAGATGTTGACTATTTATATATCACTTTAAATATTGTTGTTTACATATAAGGCCTAAAAGTCAATTTGTACATACCTAAGACTTTAGATTCATAAATGCATAAAAATATTAGTCTGTCATATTAAGATCACAAGGTCCATCTTGTTTGTGTCCACCTCTTCCTCCCTCTTTGTCTTTTTTTGTGAAGAAGCTTCTTTGGCTCTTAGTCAACTTTCCTTTGCTCTTCCTCAAATCCTATAGGAGCAGCTCAGCCGCACCACCTCACTTTTATTCTCCCTACAAACCTAAATCAAGACTCCATGCCTTGCTCTTCTATTATTTTCCTTGTTTATCATTGAAAGCTTCCATTTTTGATTTGCATAGACATGCCACATATACCTAGCTCTATCTCCTCTCCTTTAGGTACAACACATGCACCTACATCTCTAAGCAACTTGCACGAGAATCTTTCATCTTCACTTATTTTCATTGCTAATAGTTCACAATGTCTCCTCTATTAGAGCCATAAAAGTAAATTGATTATATGAAAACAAGCTAAAAAAATCACCACATTTAATTAAATAAAATAAAAATAATGATATTTGATGTGTGCTAGAAAATTTGTGGTGTTAGAGTGATGGATTATTGTCTTAGTGTTGCATGATAACTCAGTACACTCAGATGAAAGAAAAACAACCCGTGATGACATTAAAAGTTTTTACGTGGAAAACTTGTAAAGGGAAAAAATCACTAGGCATGACCCAGTTGTAAAAATTCACTGATGATTACAGAAGTCTATATTCCCACAAACGGGAAAAATGGTTACTAGATTTTTCAAAATTATAATGTCGACTAACATCTGATTAGTGGTGTTCGACAATGATCGGTGGTTGTCAATGGAGGTCGACAATGGTCGAGATGGTGTTGAACTTCAGCTTCTTCTCAAAGCTTCAAGTTCTCTCTCAAGGCTCGGGCTCCTCTCATGTAGGGGTGGGGCTCTATTTATAGTGTATTGGGTGCAATTAATGCAAAAATATGAATCATGTTGATCAGACGGTCCAGAGAGCTTCATTCGATCGGATGGCTTTTGATGGTGATTTGATTCTCTTAATGATGTTGGAATTAAGAAATCTTCGGCTTGTTGGATTCTCTTATCATGAGGCAAGATTTGAATATGAACTTGTTAGATTTGACATCAGTTTAATCTTCTAAATGTGCCCAGAAATCTTCTAAGTGTGGTTTAATGACTTGATTTTACTCAGATTAGACTAATTTTTATATCATTGGGTCCGCTTCATTGAGCAAGTTAGTTTGACTATAAGTTTGTTGAAATTAGAGCTTTTTATTACTATTTATCAAGATTTATGTAGTTCTTGCTCAAAATATTACCTCGAGATTCGTGTCATTCATTTAGATTCATGTCGGATGATGAAAATTTGTTAGTGTGTATTAGTTCCCCCCTATTTTTGGGCGACCTCAAGCCACGAACCATTCTTATATATATATATAT
>JXCR01031674.1:0-15455 GCA_002079205.1 Phalaenopsis hybrid cultivar | reverse complement strand
ATATATATTACTTTGTTGATAAGCATAAGTATATTTTACATCCATATAAATTAAAGAAGTTGAACTCAACTCAGTTGGTACCTTCTTTTTGTTTCATGTTGGTGAGGGGTGTTTGAATCCCCCCACCTCTTGATTGAGTGAAATTTTTTTTATTTTTTTTGGTCGGGTTGGGATGGCGTGCCCAATGCTAGGAAGGCTGAAGAAACCAGGCGAGCCGCTCGAAGTTGAAGAGACGCGAGTCTGAGCCCAAAGTTGAAGAGATGAACCCGAAGTTCAGAAGGCAGATGAATGCCCGGAAGGACTTGACAGAAGCTGGGAATCCGAACCATGTGCTTCAGTTGGAGCGGAACGTGAGAACTGGAGGCTAAAATTCAATTTTTTATGGACGGGCCACCTAAAAAATTGAGAATCTGATGTGCAATTTAAATGAATGGGTAGGCAAAAGGAATACAATTTTTTTAGGGAATTGTTGTCCCATTTTTTTTAAATAATGAGTATTTAATGATTGTACTCCTTTTGGGAGTCTATATTGTAATGAGCATTTAATGGTTGTATCTCCTTTTGAGCCTAAAAATAGGTCTAAAGGAGAGGGTTGAGGTACAGTCCTGAGCTGATGCAAGATTTTCCAGAAGTAGAAAATTGTCTTGTGCAGCGAATAGTTGCAGCGAAGAGTTGTGGCGTAGAGTTACGGTGAAGAGGTACAATGCAGAGATGCAGTGAAAAGTTGAGAGAAATGTTATTGTGAAGCGTTGCAACGAAGAGTTGCGGCGAAGAGGAAAGTTGTCACCACACTGCATAGCAGTCAAGCAACATGATCTTCTTTCCCGTTGCGGTGAAGAGAAAATCGTCCCATCCTACGTAGCAGGCAAATAATGAGATCTTCTTTTTTGTTGTGGAAATGACAACAATGGGAAACCCTCATTCTGTTGAGAGCCAAAAGAAAAGTCAGAACCTGGAGAATGCGGTGTTAATTCTGATGGAGAGTGATTTGATCCTATTTCAAAAGAAGTATTACTTTATGAATGATATGGTGGTGACATTGATGACTCTGACCGATCGAGTTTATTCTCCTCCTTCCGGGTATGTCCTCCTTCATGAGGCGGCCTTGAGAGCTCACATGTGATTTCCACTGACACCTGATTTTATTAAAATCGTGAAGGCGTTAGGAGTTTATGTTGCTCAGATATCTTGTTGGTGATAACATTTATTATCGAGTTGATTGTTTTCTTCAGGAGTCACATGTTGATGTTAATATCAGTGACTCTACCGCGACTGTGCGAGTTCTTTAGTGACACACATGATATTATGATGTTTAAGCACAATGCATTGGATTTTCACTTAAAGAAACCAATAAGACAACGGTCCATGAGATTCTTCTTTACAAAGAACAATTGGGAGCTCAGTGAGAGACGATGAAGGTTTCAACAATTGTTTGTCTCTCTTCATACTACTGAGGAGAGAATACTGAAGATGTTGGGATTTCGTGACTTTAAGGGGATGTTACTTGAGACATAATATATTTATGAATTTATGGGCGAGGAATTATTGTTCAAAGGCAAGCTTTCATTTCACCCTAAACGATCCACGACTTTAGTATTAAAGAAATCTAGAAAGGAACCTTCTGATCCAACCCTCGTAGAATCCTTAAAGTGGGTCCCAACGAATAGTGACTATGAAGTACTGTCTCAGAAACATAAAAAAAAAAAAAGTTTAAGTATCAAGGGAGCCCCAATCTAGTCCTTTGACTTTTCATATTCATAAGAAGGTCTTGTCTCGCGAATGTATTGGGCTCTTTGAGGTCAAGAGCTTTATAAGTTTATTTTATCTTCTGCTAATGTATAATCATTTCATATATCTGACCCAGATTTCTTTTCTTCTAGATGGATAAAATGTTGAAAATCCAAAAGGAGCTAGAACTGGATCTGAGAAACTAGAGCTCTGAATTTATTAAGATTAAATATTTTCAAGGCAAGTACAAGTCTCGATATGAATCTGGGGTTGAAAGAGTCACAACTCTGGAATCACAGTTGATAGAGTGCAAGACAGAACTCTCAACAATGACAACTCCCCTCTTGTTGTAGCTTCAGGATCTGAAAAGAGCACAACCTGACCTTAGTGAAATTAATAGAAGCGTCAAAGCCCTTAAGTAAACGGAGTCAGGCCAAGAAGAAGAGATACGTCTTTTAAGGTCTGTGAAGAAAGTTGATGTTGCAGAAGTAAAGTGTAAAGCAATCGAGGACTTCAAAAATTCTCTTTAGTTCAAGACTATCATTCGAGACCATGTTCAAGAGGCTTGTGATTGGGTACTTGATTGAGGGGCAAAAATGGCTCACTGAAGAAGGACTCATCCGAGGTTTTTTTAAGAGGAGTCGAGCGGCGAAACACTGAATCGAGATTGTCATGAAGGAGCTCACTCCCAGCCAAGCTTTAAAGGATCCTTCCTTAGATTCTGACGACGATGATATTGAAAGTAAATTGAAGAAGTTGTTCTTCAATGATAATAAGAGGGGCGGAGAAGAATGTATACGTTGATTAGCGCTTTACTCTTTCTTATATACTTATAACATATTTGTTTTTGTAATGTTGTTCATACTACACAAATGTAATTATTTAATTTTGTTGGTTATTTGCCCCCCCCTGAGTGTCTTTTTTGTGATAATGTTGAAGCATTTTTTGTTGTTTGTTTATGAGGTTGTTGTGGCTTCTCAATCGTACAATATTCTGCAATTAAATTTAGCACACAAATTTTATAAAATAAAAAATCGTGTACCTTTTATGGTTCATGCCTTCGGAGGTCGTGCCTTCTACGACATATGCCTTATAGAAGCTTGAATCAATTCCTTCTAAGGTTCACGGTCTTCTGAGGTAATTAATGTATATGTGCCTTCTAAGGCTTGTATTCCTCTAAGTCTTTGATGTAACTTTATCTTCTAAGGCTTGCAGCTTTCTGAGGTCTTTGAATGGAGGCCATGCAACCACTTGCTCTTGTAGAGTTCTTCTAGTGAGGACTCTGTCCATCACTAGCTTCCATCAAGGCTTGCCCGTTGAGCTTGTCTTCCAGGGGCATAGTAGCTTCTCGTTGAGCCTTGTCTATTGGGCTTGATTCCAGGAGTATTGTATCATCATGTCGAGTCATTCTTCTTGCGCCTAACTTCTAAGAGCATGGTTGAAAGGAGAATTCATTTAGGATGCAAGACCAGTTCTGAGTTGTATAACCGGAGATTTTTTATGATTTTAACCCGTAATGAATAGAGTCATATGAAATCCACTGAGGATGGTTGACCTATCCTAAATTGTTGGTTGAAGCTTTTGTTTGACGACCATAACCTGTTATAGAAGCGGAATCCACCAAGGGACTTTTTACCAATACAAGGTTGTATGTCGAAGCTTTTGCTTAAAAATTGTAGCCTGTAGAGTTCGAACGAAATCCACCAAGGATTTTTGACTTATCCAAAGCTATATGTCGAAGGTTTTGTTTGATTGTTGTAGCCAGTAATGGAAGAGGTCGAATCAAGTCTCCTTGGGATCAATTAAGCTTAGAATGAAGTGTCAGAGATGCTCTGCATTTCTCGAGACTAGGGCATAGATCGCATTGAATTGTATGTTTTCTTGGAAGTATGGTTGCAGTCATACTCAGAAAAAAAAAAATTTCTTATCATAACATTTGAAACCGGTGTGCATGAGCATGTTCAAATAGACCACAACTGTACATGTCTCCTAGCAGCGAGTATAAAAATAATAGCAAAGTTGATCTGTGTCTTTTCTTACAATATTTTTCAATGAATGTCCGAAAGAGTGTCAATACTTAATTTCAGTAGCAATTTATGATATCTTATCACAAAAAAGACAGTCAAATCCATACAGTGCAGATCCACGATAGACGAAAATGTCTTAAAGGAATTATAGGGAAAAGGGATACCGAAAGAAGATGGTGTTCAGAACGACAGGTTAGGGCAGAGGAAGCAGGAGCTCCGCGAGGAAGGAAAGTTTAGAAGACGAACGTAGGGTCAGAATGAGAGGCAAGCACACAAAAGATACGAGAAGAAATGTGGGTCACGGGGTCGAACCTGGGGCTCTTGTTTTACTAAATAGTGTGGTCGCAACGATCCAAACGCCGCCCCAAACAACTGAGTTTCGCGGCCCCCAACCGCGCCGCGCGAAAACCACTGCTCCAAAGGGTCCCTTAGAAAGTGGGATTAAAAAAGTCATATGATAAGAAGGCCTTTCCGGTCATAACAAAAAGGAGCGAAGAACGGTAGAACAACATATGGAGCTGGCTTCAGGTTGTACTTTTATTTTTTTTTATTCTAATATTCTTTTCTCTTAGTGTATATTCATCAGTGTCATTTTCTTTATTATCTTCTTTTCTACATTTATCAGCTTCAATTTTTTTTAAAGTATTCTCGTTTAAAGCTCATAATGAAAATAATTTTTATTTTTTAAATAAAAATAAAATCGAGCCTCAAACTAAAGTGCTAAACCATCAATAAGTTTTTTATCACATTTTTTTAGCTTTTCTTTTTAGTGTAAGCAAAGATAAAGCTCGCTCATGCTTTAAATTTATTTTATTGCAAAAAAAATTTATTAAAAAAACTAATTGTAATAAAAAACTTAATATAAAGCAATTAACTAAAAATAAAAATATAGAGATATAATTCTTTAAAGCTAAAATATACAATAAATTAAATTGTAATCATAAATATAATTGCCAAATTTATTAAGAATATTATTATTATTATAATTATAATTTGATTGAAAACTAACCAATTAAAAAAAGTTTGGAATATTTAAATACATACACACAATTCTTTTGCACTTTTATATAACAACTAAACTTTAATTCTTACATTTCATAAAAGCTAAAATAGCAATTTTTTTTTTTAAATATTTATGGCAATTTAGATATAATTAATAATTAAAGTTGTGTTATATTATATATGAAAATATATAAGTATTGTATGCTATATAAAAACTTTTGTTTTATTTATGTAAATATATAAATATAAAGTGTAATAATTACTTTATATTAACATGTATAAAACATTGCTTTATTTATGTAAATGCTCTGTAAAAATATTTTAATAAATTTAATAAACATATATTTTAATAAAAATTTCAAACCTCAAGTTCTAACCATTTAATTCAAGCATACAAAAATCATATCAATTCAAATCATTTAACACTGAAATTCATAAATAAATAAATAAATAAATAAATAAAACTTGGGGTAATTTTGATAGTTTATTTTTCGATTTTATTCGAAGATCATTCAAAATTGACAAATAAAATATTGATTTTGTCAATTTTTTTTTTTTCTAAATTTATTTTCTTATAACAGTTTTTAAATAAATAGATTTTAAAAAATCTGTCATTGAGTACATATCATTTGATTACATCACTATTTATAAGATGTAAATTTAATCATTTTCTTACGAGTCGTTAAACTTTAAAATCATGTGTTGTTTTTTTTTTCTCATATTGAATGGTCGTAAGTAGGGCTGTAAACGAGTCGAGCTTGAGCGAGCTCGGGCTTGGCTCGTGTTTGGCTCGTTCAAAATTGCTCGTGTTTGAAACTGACTCGTGAGCAGTGTGTTCGTGTTCGGCTCGATTTAAATTTTCATGTTCGTGTTCGGCTCGAAATTGACTCGTTCAAATTAAACTGAAAAAATAGATGTAGAGTGCTAGATTCGAACCTGAACCAAATATATGCAAAAAAAAGGTGCATAACAACATTACAATACAAGCAATTATGATTTAAACTTAGATATAAATATATAAAATTTATTATTATATAAATAATTATATATACATTTTTTTTATTTCGAGCTAAAACGAGCCGAATACGAGCAAACAAAGAGCTGTTCGTGTTCGACTCGTTTATAAATCAAGCTTTAAAAACTTATTCGTGTTCGGCTCATTTACTTAACGAACAAGCAGAACACGAGCTATTCGTGAATAAAGAGCTTTTTTGACGGCCCTAGTCATAACTACGTGCAACACACCTAATATTTTCTCATTGATAAGAATGAACAAAGGGAAAGAATTGGAGGAAAATCTACTTAGAATAACTTATTGAAATCACGACCTGGCAATGATTATGTCTGGCTGGTTCAAATCCTAACTAATATGTTTGAAATGCATAACCTTCTTTTGCTAAATGAATTTATTTAGCCATCAACTTTTTCGGTCAAAAATTAGTTGGAAATTAATGAGCATGTTCTACTTCATCAAAGCTCTAAAGATGGACAAAAAATAGTTGGAAAGATACCTCGCCAACATAATGCTTGTGAAACTTGTCAAAGGTCTTTATAATTGGACTTCACACAAGCTTTAGGTGGAAGGAAAATTCTTTAGAACTCTGATTTACTTGTAATTCTAACCAAAAATAAAATTTGTATTTTTACTGGGCAATGGAATACATTTTAGACTGAAAATAAGAAGGCAAAAAAAAAAAGTGATGTGCTTTTAACATTTTGGATAAGTAAGTACTCTAAGCCTTTGTTTGAGAGCACAAAAACGCTCCATTCAGTTTAAGCGAACGTCGACATGTAAATTTATGTTTCGTTTGATAAAATAGCGTATCTCGACGTCTCCCCAAATTATTTCAACGTAACCGCGTTTTTTCCCATTTTAGAACTTAGACGACGATGTCTGTTCCGCCACGTGACTTTTATCAAACGAGGCGTAAGTTTGTCCATAGAACGACTTTATTATCTCGAGAAATATGTTGCCATGTGGTACCACAAATTGGCTGATTTTATAAATTTTAAAATTTGTTGGAACAATTTTTAATAAGCCATTGTAGTCTCATGCAAGAAAGAATGTGTGGTGAGAGAGAGAGAGAAAGAGAAGCTTTTAAACAATTCCTTATTCCAATTCACATGCATTCACGTTTTTTTAGTTTGCAGTTGCACTCACTTTTCACAAGAATGGAATGAACACCCAAAAAGCTAATCCTCACTCTCTCTATTTATACTTCATGACAGAAATATATCATAACATTCAGCACAGAAAAAGCAAACACAGCTCCATCTTTTCACTGCAGAAGAGCAGTGGAACAATGGGTTTCTGCTACAGTATTTCATGGATTCCACTTCTTGCTCTGACCCACATCTGCTTCTTTGTTGCCTGCGGAAGCACTAATCAGGACCCAACTGCGATAATCGTAGGAACAGTTTACTGTAACACTTGCTTCCATCAGAATTCATCAAGACACAACCAAGTCCTTTCAGGTATAATGTTCTTAGAAATTTTCAGTTTGCTTCCATCATGATAATCTGCATGTATTTCTGCAATCAAATAAGATTGTGAAAATCAGACTGGACATTGAACCGAAGTATTTCAATTGTTTAAATATAATTTATATAATAGTTATAAATTTAGTAAATAATATGTAATGGCCCCTTCAAAGGGATAATTACATATAGAGAACAAGAAACATTGCTATTTAGAAATCAAGAATTTAGGTGATTTTTTAAACTATGAAATTGATGCATAGCCATTGTGAATTTGATAAAAATGAAAACTATGTGTAGTGGTTTTNAGTTTGCTTCCATCATGATAATCTGCATGTATTTCTGCAATCAAATAAGATTGTGAAAATCAGACTGGACATCGAACCGAAGTATTTCAATTGTTTAAATATAATTTATATAATAGTTATAAGTTTAGTAAATAATATGTAATGGCCCCTTTAAAGGGATAATTACATATAGAGAACAAGAAACATTGCTACTTACAAATCAAGAATTTAGGTGATTTTTTAAACTATGAAATTGATGCGTAATCATTGTGAATTTGATAGAAATGAAAAATATGTGTTGTGATTTTATCATGGCATTTAATATTTGAGGGAGAGTGCTTGATTCATAAATAACAATGTTTAGAGTGCTCTATATGTAATAGCCCCTATTTTAAAATATATTCTAAATAAATAATAAGCCATGATATTTTCTCTATTTTAAATTTAAATATCTTATTTTTGGTTATACGATCAAAACTAAATGATCAAAATTGAATAGTATTTGAATTGACTGCTTCTTTAAAAACCGGCCCGGTTCATCGGATCTCTTATTCAACCCCAATTATGATCGATTCAATCGCGGTTCAATGCAAAAATGGTTCTAAGCTTGGACCGAACAAGTTGAATAACTGCTTCATGATTGAACCAGTCGAACAAACCGGCCCGACCCAATTTTTAAAACCATGCCATCAAGAAGAAAAACAACAACCTTATTTCCTTACAGGTGCTTCAGTGTTGGTAGACTGCAGCAACCAGATAACAAAGAGCAGCTTCCAAAAACTTGTCAAGACAGACAAAGATGGTGTTTTCAGGGTGCAANTTGATTCATAAATAACAATGTTTTGAGTGCTCTATATGTAATCGCCCCTATTTTAAAATATATTCTAAATAAGTAAAAAGCCATGATATTTTCTCTATTTTAAATATCTTATTTTTTGTTATAAGATCAAAACTAAATGATCAAAAGTGAATAGTATTTGAATCGACTGCTTCTTTAAAAACCGGCCCGGTTCATCGGATCTCCTATTCAACCCCAATTATGATCAATTCAATCACGGTTCTATGCAAAAATGGTTCTAAGCTTGGACCAAACAAGTTGAATAACTGCTTCACGATTGAACCAGTCGAACAAACCGGCCCGACCCAATTTTTAAAACCATGCCATCAAGAAGAAAAACAACCACCTTATTTCCTTACAGGTGCTTCAGTATTGGTAGACTGCAGCAACCAGATAACAAAGAGCAGCTTCCAAAAACTTGTCAAAACAGACAAAGATGGTGTTTTCACGGTGCAGCTCCCTTCTGAAATCAGCAAACACATAAAAACAATAAAGCAATGCTCTGTAAAGCTCATAAGCAGCAATGACCCATTCTGCGCAGTGGCAGCTTCTACTACTTCATCTTCATTCCATCTCAAGTCAACAAAGAACAAGGTTCATGTCTTCTCATCTGGTTTCTTCACCTTCAGGTCCCTCAATCAATCAGAACTTTGCTATGAAAAACGAAGTGTTGAAAGCTTCTCTGACTTTAGTGCTGCAAAAGATATAACACCTTCTTCCCCTCTCCCTGCTTTAAACATTCCCCCTCTTCCTCAGATTCCATTATTGCCTACCCTGCCAAACTTACCTCCATTACCAAGCTTGCCAAATTTACCTCAGCTTCCTGATCCACCCGCTACTTCATCTAACCCATTTTTCCCGGGTATCCCAAAGCAGTTACCTTTAAATGAGACCAAACCTTAAATTGGNAAAAACACGTCATCAAGAAAGAAACGGATAGAAAATCATAGTTAGAATCCCAAAAAGGAAACAACCATATAAATAAATAAGCACGGAAGACAGAAACTACCACAGAAGGAAACAACAAAACAAAAGAAAAAAAAAAAGAGAATATAAACAGAGAGCTACCCCAACCATAAGATCGGCCGCAAATGGAAAGATCGTCGAAGGGAACAGTCATAACGGGGAACTCATATATAGTTAAAGTGCAAATAATAGAAGCCCTTAGATTGCTACAATGATAACAAAATGAGTGGTTGGATTCCACATTAATATGCCCAAGTACAAAACAATTAGGGACGAACTGAGTATTTAATATGTCATGAACATCTAGGTTTAATTGATGTGTCTCTATTAAGCCGGTCCCTAAGGGTAATTTAGTCTTTCGTGTGTCTAAAGACAATTTAATCTTTATTAACTTACAGACAATTTAGTCATTTGTCGTTTATAATTATCTTACGATGTTTAAAACTAATATGTCTAGGGTTAGGGTTATGCATGAGATTATTGTTGAGTCTTAGGGTTAGGGCTTGAGAGAGATTTTCTATCTCTCGAATTGTATGAATTGGAAGAGATAGCATACCTCTTAAATTGTAGGACTTATCTTTGTATTCATGTTGAATGTTTGATGTCCCTGTAATAAAAGGTATTTGCCTTAATTTATGTGGAAGATCGTGAGTAAAATGGTATCAGAGCATTCGTTTATCGGAAAACACAAAAAAAAAAAAGGATTGGGTGTGCTCTAATTTCAATCAGAGAGCTAGAGTTTCCAAGAAGAAGCAATTGGAGGAAGGATTGTCGCATATACAGTAAAGATTCGCGATTTCATGAAGCTTGCAGCAATCTAAGAACATTCTCCTTTGAGCATTGATCATGTCTAAATAATCGCTTCTCCTTCACTGGTCGAAAGAACGATGAGATTGTGGAGTACAATGACCTCAGATTGAAACAAAAGCCTTTGACAGGATTGCATATCTTGTGATACAATTGCCGATAAGAGCTAGCTAGGAAGAGACGACAAGATCAAGACGCAGTACACAATGGATCAATGTTACAAAAGCTAGCGAGGAAGCATCTTTTGCTTGACTTAATATCATGATACAATCACACAATCACGATTGAAGATAGATTGGAAAAAATGTATGGGATTGTGTCGTACTGAGAAGACAGTGATTGGATCGGCATGATCGCACTGGATCACAACATACAACGCCTCTGCATTGTCTCTGTCGTGACCGAAGCACGCCAAACAACAAGAAAGCCATCGATGGGATTTCAACATCATGAGTTCCTTCGTGATTGAAAACCGTGAAAGATGCAACAAGGAAAATGGATGCTTTTGAAGAGAGATTCGAAGAAGTAAATCTAGGATAGAGGATGGTTTTTCCGCCATTAACAAACAAATCAAGAACATGAAGGAGATGATAAGAAAGCTTATTGAGATAATCTAAGAGCCCTCTGGCGGCTCAATTTGCAAAACCTAACTAAGGGGCTGATTGGAGAATCCATGACCAGATCGAAAGGGAAATACATAAAAAATGAGGAACAGAAGGAGGGAAGAATCCACCATCAAGAACTCACACCTAGGACTCCGATAGGGGTGGACTAGAGATTTTTGATAGAGGGGTGGGTCGAATGGAGGAGGGTTATGCAAGGGGTTGGGAGGTGCGCGAAAAAGGAAGGAGAAACCGGAATGGGGTATGATTATGATCAAAGGAGGGAGTTTCACCCTAGATACATAAGAGGAAGTTGGAGTGGTGATGCTAGGGTTAGGAAGTTAAAGATGTCAACTTCGAGTGGGAAGATGCACATGACTGGGTGTAGGTGGAGCAATACTTCACTGTGAATGGGCTAAATGCGGAGGAGAAACTCATGACACAGGTTATGTTTGGAGGGGAAAACCTTAGCATGATTTCAGCGAACGGAGGCCAGATACTTGATCCGTTCGTGAGAGAATTTTATAGATTGTTTGTTGGAATATTTCTGAGTCATTCAGAAAGGAGACCTACGCGAGCAATTCTATGCATTGACACAAGAGAAGCTTATCATGAAGTATAGAGAGAGATTTGAGCTATTGTCAAGATTGTTGAGCAAGATTTCTAAAGCAAGATTGGAGAAGAACTTCATGAGCCTAAATCTCGACATATAAGCAGCACTCCGACTATTGATACCGTAGAGATTGAAGGAGAATATAGAGCTTGCCTAGATGGTGGAAGATAAGAATCAAATGAAAATGGCCAATAAAAATGGCACCACAGGTGGATTCCACAAAAGTAACTAAACGACCATTATACCGAGGAGCCAAATAGTGTCATTTCAGAAGGAGGCGCCGAGGGGGGCTCATCTCGGTGTAAACTTCAAGAACCTCACAGAGACAAGTTCAGGACAAAAGAGCAAAAGGATTAGGTTTTTGATGTGATAAGAAAATAAGCCCCAAGCCACTGGTACAATGATCAAGAGCTCCATGTCACCTCCCAAAAGAGCTCTTAGGGGTGGTGGGCAGCCCAGGACTTAAATACCGTTTTTCGGCCCTACACCTAGCCGATGTAAGACTTTTTGTCCGTGACTTTCTCCTCCACCCAATCACGTGACCCCCTCGTCACGAATCGGCTCCACCGAGTGTCCCACTGGATCATGGAGAGTTCACACAACTAGCAGACAGTAATCTGCTCTGATACCACTTGTCACCTACCAAAAGAGCTCTTCGGGGTGGTGGGCAGCCCAAGGCTTAAATACTATTTTTTTGCCCTACAACTAGCCGATGTGGGATTCTTTGTCGTGACATCCAGATTCTGTTAGATTGTAAGGGGGGGGGAAGTAGATGGTGAGGAGTCAGAGGAAGAAATGGTGGAGGGAGAGGAGCCTCTCAACTCAGTGATGGGATTTACCCCAAAATCCCACCATGAATTTGAGGTGTTGGTGGATAGTGGGGCCACTTACAATTTTATTTCAAATCTGGTCGTGGACCAACTAGGGATGAGGTTGGTAGATATGAGAAGCTCCATGGTCATGATAGGGACAGGGAAGGTGAAGAAAAGTTGGTGAATTTGTAGGGAATTAATATTGACACCACAGGGCCTACATGTGGTGGAAGACCCCCTTCCCTTGGACTTGGGAAGCACAAATGTGCTCCTGAAGATGAAGTGGCTACAGGCGATTGGGAAGACTAAGATANTATACGGGTTGGATACGGTTGGTAGGTTGAAGGCGGGTCTAATTTGGGTTAAGATTTTCGACCTGTATATTACTCGTGTCGATTTTGGGTTAGACATATTCAAGTTGGGTCAATTTTTTATCACACCCGAACTTGATCCAATGCCCCGAATCGACGCTCCTAAAACATATGCAAGGTGGAGCACAATCTAACAAATGCAGTAATGTAGTATGAACACAACAAAAGTGAGACAATTAATAATACTTCTACATGCTATCCCACAAAGTTTCAAACCCCCCACTTAATGGAAGAAATGCTTGTTGTTGTTGTTATCGTTGTATGCTATGACACAAATTGCAATAAGGATAGAGAACTTAAATAGCCAAAACAAAGCATAACCACTTTGGAGCAAAATTATAACTTTTGATGGAGCACAAAACTGACGCCTAACCATTTAAAAAAAACCATCACAAAAAGCACCTAAGTGCTACATTCACCAAGTTGACAAGTACCTCTAGTTTAAGCTTAAAAACCTCAACACTTTGTCACCTGTTTTTGGTTTATATGGGTAATAGAAAGATTAATAAATCTATATATTATTGTATATTATTCTCATCTTTAAATCTGAATCATCCGATTGAGTCATTCATACTTGATTAACATTGATAACCACATAAGTTCTTACCTTGGGAATGAGCACCATGGAAAAATAGCTATTAATTGCTTGCATTATAACATAACGTTCTAATTGTAAGTGCTAGTCATCTTATGCTATCAATCATGAACAGGTTTCATTTTTTTTTTGTCAAGTATATGCATTTCATGTGGACATATTTTAATTATCAGCATTTTAGGATACAGGCCACATATTTAAGAGATTTTAAAAGCTTAAGTAATCAATTTTTCCTGTTCAAATATGGAACGCAACTACAATTGCTACAGCCAACAGTAGGTTTCCTGAAAATAGTTTACAGTTGCTTCGTTCCATTGAACTGCATTTCAACCATTCTATGATCGTATTTTAATGAAACAGCAAGTATTCATAATCTAGAAAAATGTTTAGTTGAATTTCAAATAACAGCTCATGCTACACCTTAAATTCTTAAACACTCCATCATATGATGTGAAAAAAAAATGAGATCAAGGCAGCCACTTAGCTTTAGAAAATGAAGCATTACAATTCACTCTAAGCCCAACTTACTATTAGACAATCACCCAATTTACAGCCCTTCAGACATTCTAAATAATTCACACGCTTCTTTCTTAAGCCGAAAGAACTAGAAATATGACATCAACTCATAGGCTGACCCAAATTTTGGTTTGCTTACGAAATCCACACTTAATTTCATGCTAGTATTTCTGCACCTCCTCCATGACTACATGATCGTGAAGAATGCTCTTTCAAAGATGTTGTAGACTATAACGGGAACAAGGAGTAGGCACTAAGACAGGGTTCAGTTTGCAGAACAAAGATTAAAATACAGTTGAAGCTTTAGATTATGCCTAGTCTTATTTTGTAAATCTTTGCAACTAGAAATTGGAATAAGAAATGGAAAAATGTATTATGTAAGAAAACAAAATATCCTAAAATTATATGCAGACAGTCATTTTCTAACAAGTAAACCAAGGAAAGCATTGTCAAAGCCCGCAAGTAATCAAATCCTTCCAGCAACTGCTGTCAACAAAGCTTTCCTAGAAGTATGTGGATAACTAATGTTATGCACTTGTGATTTTCCAGGAATAGAAAGCAGCTCAGCACACATTTTAGAAACTACAATGAGCTTCTGCCCATGCATCCTGCTAAAAATAGTGTTTTTCGCAAAAAAAAAATGTAGTTAAAAAATCAATAAGACCAATTATAGCAACAAATTACCATTATTTGTAAACAAAAAAATCAAGAGAGCAAAGAATTCACTTTCTTCCAGTATGGGAACCTTGAAATCTTCATATCCTTCTGTCATCCCTATATCTTTGTACCAGATGTGACAACAACTCGACCAAACGTAAAATGCTTACACATAGATGGTGCAGAATTTATTACTTGGCTGGAAAAAATTACACTTTTCAAAGAAATGAAAGCATTTTGGATTTTTAAAATTTTGCTCCATCTTTTTTGTTTTTTTTTTTCGTAGCAGTGGTAGTTTAAGTAAATTGCAGGGTATTAACTAAAAATGGGTGATATGTCAATCCGAGAGCTTTTTTAGCTTTGAATGTAAAATCAATAATTATATTCATTGTAAAATACTGGTGTTGCCACCACAATAAGAAAATAGGTAGATGGATCTAAATCCTGTTTGAAGGCACAGCCTGTCACATTTACATTTCTAATAGCATAAGGTAGTCAATTAGTTTCTTGAGGCCCCATGTTTGATAGTTTCAAGTTCCAAATGATCAAATTCAGAATAATTATAAAAAAATGCGTACATGGCAGTCAGTTAACAGGCATTATACCACGTACAAAAATAAATAAAAACAAAAAATACTCATTCTTACCTGATCATGTTCCTCATGATTCCCGTTTTCTGCAATACTCCCTAATTACACGAGAAAAAAAATAAAAAAGATTTCAATCCGGGTTCAAACAAGCAGTTAAACTCGTACAGATTAACAAACAATCACGGGAAATAGTAACATGGACAAGAACATCCTACAATCATTTAATCCAGCAAGGGCCATCAACCGAACGGCAACATCACGCTCCTCGGCGTCTTGAAGAGCCCTAGCATATGCCTCATCGTTGTCAAAATCTTCCGGGTTAATGCCACTATCATTGGCATCGAAAGCATCCTCCCCATAATCACTCCCTTCCACACTACCCTGTTCATCATAAGGCTCCTCCTGGTCCCCATCCAATTCTTCTTCATCGTCTTCATAGCTCCCGCCATCCGAGCTCGCATAATCACTTCCATCACCACCGTTCATCCTCAGCATCATGTACGCCCTTTCCTGACCCAATTCAAGAACAGCCTTAAATCATCAAAACCCTATCTCTATCACCTTGC
>JXCR01031671.1:383478-396065 GCA_002079205.1 Phalaenopsis hybrid cultivar | reverse complement strand
AATGCTAACACATTTTCAATGTACAATAACTTTTACATTGTCTAACATAAACAAGACAGCAAGAGTAATTTATTTCAAAAACTCAGCAGAAATATAAAGCCACTAAGGCATGAAAAAAAAATGTTGTGTTACAAGCTTCTCATCAGTCAATATCTCAACCTGAAGATGACAAAACATATAATCTCTAAAAGCAATAACAAAACTTTAAACCGATTCGTTGCTTAAATCTATAAATCTCATTCAAAATCTGGTTTGTCAGGGAAAGTGCAGCCAGATCTCTGAATAATAACATTAGCAGCATAGCAACCAGCCCTAACACAGTCATCTATGCTCTTCTCCAGAACCAACTGGGATAAAAATCCTCCTACAAATGCGTCACCTGCAACAAATCATACTGTTTCAGTCCTCTAATAATCATGAAAAAAAAGGTTAAAATGATCCCAGCTCNACCAGCCCTAACACAGTCATCTATGCTCTTCTCCAGAACCAACTGGGATAAAAATCCTCCTACAAATGCGTCGCCTGCAACAAATCATACTGTTTCAGTCCTCTAATAATCATGAAAAAAAAAGGTTAAAATGATCCCAGCTCGCAAAATTTGTAAAAATGGCAAATATAATCCTCAAATTCTTATAATGGGAGCTAAAATAATCCTATTTAAGTACTATTCGAACTCATATTAAAAAAATTCGGGGACTATTTTGACACTTTACTCCATCAGGAAACAACACAATACAGGCAAATAACATTAAACTAGCCTCGCATTTCTACACTTTTCAAATCCCTCCTCCTAATNCCCAGCTCGCAAAATTTGTAAAAATGTCAAATATAATCCTCAAATTCTTATAATGGGAGCTAAAATAATCCTCTTTGAGTACTATTCGAACTCATTAAAAAAATTCGGGGACTATTTTGACACTTTACTCCATCAGGAAACAACACAATACAGGCAAATAACATTAAATTAGCCTCGCATTTCTACACTTTTCAAATCCCTCCTCCTAATTACTGAAAATTACCTGCACCATTTGTGTCGACCAGCTTCTCCTTGGGTAATAAGATTACGGGGAACAACCTCACCTGATGCCATCATTTATAAGAAAAAATCATGAGAAATGATCTACAATTCAGACAAAACTATTAAGAAAATCTATAAATCTTAAACTGGCATGTATGTATATATATGTACCTTTCCATCCTCGGCCACAACAACTGGATCGCAGCCCTGGGTGATCACGGCTACCCGCTTGTGTGTGCCAGATGCCTTCGGCAATGCCGAGATTTTAAGCGCAATCTCCTCCACATCTTCAGTCTGTAGTTTAAAGGCAAATTAACGGACATGTTAAAATTTTATAAATAAATCTGGGAAGGTTTACATTTCTTATGTATTAACATATCAAATGCTTAAACTTCAACTTTTATACGTATGTCACCCTACATATGCATGAAAATATGTATTTCACTTTTAAAAGTTAAAATAGTGGTATTTCNGTAGTTTAAAGGCAAATTAACGGACATGTTAAAATTTTATAAATAAATCTGGGAAGGTTTACATTTCTTATGCATTAACATGTCAAATGCTTAAACTTCAATCTTTATATGTATGTCACCCTACATATGCATGAAAATATGTATTTCAACTTTTAAAAGTTAAAATAGTGGTATTTGAGAGGTGATATGAAATTAAGATTTGGGTGGTATAGATGTAAAAATCAAAGTTTAGGTGTTAGATATGCAAATACATGAGAATTGGGTGGAATGTATGTGAGAATAGAGAGTACGTAATATCATTACCTCCCATCCACGAACTCTGGCAAATGTTCTGGCTTCAGTCTCATTTCCAAAGATATAGTCAACGTATCTGACACCACACAAAAAAAAAAAAAAATTACATATTTATTCAAATCACTAGATAAAAATGAGACTGTTTGAAACTGNTGGCAAATGTTCTGGCTTCAGTCTCATTTCCAAAGATATAGTCAACGTATCTGACACCACACAAAAAAAAAATTACATATTTATTCAAATCACTAGATAAAAATGAGACTGTTTGAAACTGAAAAATTAGACAAATAGAGGACTTCTAGGAGAAAAATAATTCAGGATTGAAAGACCAAAGATGGAAAAATGAAATATTATATCTAAAATTCATAGTTGTACTCATCAACTAAATTATGCCAATTATTTAGAGTCACTTCTAAATCCTTCTGTGAATCAGGTCCATGATGCCAAACAAAACAGTCTTTATTATAACTTGTAAATTGGAGGAATGAAAAAGAAATGCACTCACGGAAAAACTTTATCCTGTGCATCACGGAAGAACTCACAAATGAAAGGAGCTGATAGATTCGTCGAAAACACCTAAAAAAGAAAAGACTTTAGAAAAAAGCNCTCACGGAAAAACTTTATCCTGTGCATCACGGAAGAACTCACAAATGAAAGGAGCTGATAGATTCGTCGAAAACACCTAAAACAGAAAAGAATTTAGAAAAAAACTGTGTGAATTGCATGCAGAATCAGATGTAAAAGTTACAAAACCAGAACCCCTTACCTTGTATTTTGCAGCAGCATGCTCAGCAACAAGTAGTATGGACTCTGGTGAGACTGTAAGGAAAAATCCAGCAATGTAGATGTACTTTGCTTTCTCAACTGTGGAAACAATGGTTCAATCATGTACCAATGATTAGATCATTGAGAAGACAAATAAATGCAAAATATAGTTTTAGACAAAACATTGTAGTCACAGGCACAATATATGTTTGGACAAAACAATGTAGTCACACAAGTATAAAAAAGGGGGCATTTACATACAAGGCACACAATTCTTATGTGTTTATATATCTCACAATATACTTTCATGTTTACAAACATAGTATTTAAAAATTTAATACAACATAAAAAATAGCATTATTACTACTTTTTAAAAGCGAAATACACCTTTTTTGTGCNTTATATATCTCACAATATACTTTCATGTTTACACACATAGTATTTAAAAATTTAATATAACATAAAAAATAGTATTATTACTACTTTTTAAAAGCGAAATACACCTTTTTTGTGTATAGATTTAAAACACAAAAGAGCTATGTATGTGAATATGAAAGTTTTAGGTGTGAGATATGTAAATATATAAGAATCGCGTGCGACATATGTAAATTTCCCCAAAAAAAAAAAAGGGAATTCTTATGGCTAACGAGACAGCTCATGAAAGAAAGCTCTTCTCACATTTAACAACAAAAGGTAGCCATAAGTTTATTGAACGGCAGACTACAAATGGAACAAAATCTACCCAAAAATTTAATGTTACAAATCCTTAGCAAACTATAGTATTCATTGTTCAACTCATGTTTTACATATTTCAACCTCAGTATCAGGTGTGGTATGATAAAACTAGCATGGAGAAGAATGTTGAAATTTAATACTATCTAGTACATGTTGGGCAATGTAGTGAGTGACAAAGAAAAATGAGCAAATAAACAATAAAACCATAGATTTATAGCTTCTATCCACTGGTGATATATGAGTAGACAATATGTAAGGAAAGATATCTAATTGTCTCGACTCATTTAAGAAAAAATAATGACATTAAGAATAATATACAAGTAGCTCTTGACTTTGCACAAAAAGTTGTCTGGCAGAATTCCATATTAAATATCTTGCCAAAAATCTTTAAAAAATACGTTTAATAAGGATTTAGACTTGAGAAACACCTAATTTCCAATTTTCTGGCCTTTTTAGATGATCTGATTTGTAGCAATTTGCTGCAGACAAATTTGCAATGAGGGACCTGCTCAACCAAAAAAAAAAAAAAATCATAAATAACCATAAAAAAAAGGTAGCAAAACTTAAAACTATTAATCAATGATAATATAAAGGATGAGTGTAAACCTAGGCATCATGAGAGGTATATGAAAAGTATGACTTCAGCACTTTTTGTCATTCAGTTAGAGTGATCGTCATAAAAATCATTCCCTAAAAAAGATATTTTTCATGACTAATAGAACTTACAATTTCTACAATGTTAATATTAATTATCACAATAATCATATTTAAAACTATTATGGTAATATAATCCTTAATTATCATAATAATTATATTTCAAACTATTATGGTAATATAATCCCATTAGAGCATGATCTAATCATGCCCACAAGGGGACGATATTTTTAAAATTAATTTGAGGTGGGAGCGCGAGAAGGGTAATAAATTTCTTTTAGGCAGGCATAGAATGGTTAATTAAGCAGTTGTACAAGCTTTAGAAAGGTTTAAATTATGATTTAACTATAGAGGATGTTGCGGAGCTAATTTAAAAAGGAAATTCTGTTTTGGATTTTGGTTTGCTTGGTGAGAGAGAGAGCTAAAAGATAAGTTTTTAAATAAAAGTGGCTTTTGCAGAGCAAATATAGAAAAGAGAATAAAAGGATAAGTGGGCAATTTACGTGGAAAAATTCCATTTTTCAAAGGGATTGTGTGACTTCATTGAAAGAATAAGGCGAAAGAATTTTGATATCTACATGAAATATACACAAAGAAACAACTCCACTCAGAAACTAATTAGTAGGAATCAAATGCAACAAAATTAAGAGTTGTATCCTTTGTTGATCCTGCATGCATGGAGAGAGATTAATAGTGAAAGAGGGATGAGATAAAAAGAGGTCAGGTAAGAGAATGAGAGAAAAGAGGGAAAACTGGGAGATGAATCTAAGCTTGTTTACAATTGCTTCAATTAATCATTAATAATGTTTGCAATATGCAAGCATTTAAAGGAAAATTTTCAAAGGTAATCATGCAAATTAATATTGAATCTTTCATAAAAAATATTTTTTTTAATTAAAAAACCATTTAAGTAACCCTTAGTTAAACAATTATTACACGAAAAATCAAAAAGGGCCAATGATGAAAAATCCCAAGAGGCGATGTAATGATATACCCAAGGGAAATTTACATGCATGCCACACAATTCCTTTGCATTTACAAATCAACCACCTAAAGTTTTATATTTACACATATAAAACTTTGGTTTCATGAACCAACAAATGAAAGATGCAGTTCACTTTTAAAAAGTTAGTATTAGTGATTTTTTTGATGTGATATTAAATATTAGTGTTATGTATGTAAATATAAAAGTTTAGGTGCTATGTAAATAAGTAACAATTGTGTGGTATGTATGTAAAATGCCCCTATGTCCAAACATACTAGGTAATCACATATCAGATAGCTGACAAATTTTTATTTGCACTGAGAACATAAGTTACCAACAAAAGAAAAAAAAAAGTAAGATGAATGTGAAGTAAAAGAAAGAAAGATAAAAGTGAGAATTGATTACATGAAGGATGGTGCCAGTCTACCAATGGTTTGAGCATGTAAAAGAAAGCAAAATGTAAGACCAAATAAGGCAATAAGATAGGATTAAGATGATAAGAATGGGAAAGAAAAGAGAGACCAAGTTATCAGCACTAAAAGTAATAGAAATAACTTCTGTAAAATAGAGCTAATACACCTCAAACTAAAAAAGAAATGTATGAAGAAAAAAATTCATAATGTTGACCACCAAATATTAAATTTTGTTAAAAGCATACCAATACAGAAATTAGAGAATAAGCAATTTCATATTGTTGGAAAGCTAAATGATATCTATTGCATTTTAAAAAACAAACTAACAAATTTTGGAGTACTAGAATTAAGACTGACCTCTCACCGCCAACAACACAGACAGCACAAGTACCCGTTGGGGTAGTTTCATTCTCATAATAATGAGCCTGTTTCAAGTAATCATGAGAACCCTAATTTAATATCGTAGTTGTGGTTCAATATGTACAAATAACAAAAGAAAAGGAGGATTCACATACATACCACTTAATTACTATGTATTTGCATATATAGCACCTATACTTCAATATTTACATAAATGCCTCCTAACCTATGCATGAAAAGGTGCATTTCACTTCTTAAAGTTAAAATAGTGGTAATTTTGATATGCTACAAAAGATTTGGTTGGTATATATGCAATAAGTAAAATTTAGGTGTTAGACATATAAATACATAAGAATTTGGAGGTATGTATGTAAATGCCCCAAGGAATAATAGAAGTGGCAGAAGAACTCACATTTACACCTGCTTCTTTAACATTTTTCTTCATTTCCTCTCCAAATTTGTCTTTCCCAATGCAACCCATATAGCTAGTCGCGCCAGGAATTTGAAGCATCCACTGTCACATTACAAACCCAACGAATGCGAAGTTTAGTAATAAAGAAAATTTACATACACAGCACACAATTCATAGGTAGTTATATGTTTCACACCTAAACTTTCATATTTGCATACATAGCACTTTGGTGTTTTATACCTATGCATACAAAGGTGTATTTCACTTTCGAAAAGTGATAATAGTGCTATTTTTAATGTGATTAAAGATTTGAGTGCTATGTGTGTAAATATCAAAGTTTGAATTATAACACTTCCGTGCTATGTATGTAAAACAATAAATGTAGAACATATTATAATAAATTATTCTGAAATAGTAATAAACCTGTGCAACCCTAATTGAGTTCTGAGTGGCGCCTGGGAAAAATCAAAGAAAGAGCATGGTGTAAGAACTCTATGAAACTGAAAAGGGAAAATTGGTCACCATGAAAGAGAGCTATCACCTCCAGCAATATATTCGGCATTATGTTTAGAAGCCAACTCATCATACCTGGAAAACCAAAAGATAACAACTGTTAGCATGTCTGTTACCCATGCCTGAATATTAATTATTAGGACAGATTGAAATATATTTCTTACATAGGCAAATGTTGCTCCTCTGCAAGAATTGCATCATTTAACTTGATGTTGTATCTGAACAAATATGCAAAAGGCAAGAAAATCTAAGTCAAATATTGTTGTTTGTTAAAGTAAACATAGAATAAATTAAAGAGGAGCAATATTTATGCTCTTCAATTATATACAAGAAATTTTATATTAAATGTAGAAAATGGACCAAAATCTCTTTAACATGACCAAATGAAATGAGTGGAAAAACATGGGTGAACGAATAAATCTCACCGGCCTTTTTTCAGTGAAACTCCATGCGTTCAACTATACCACAATCAAAGACCTGAACAAAATTTGGCTGCAAGTAGGATTTAACTTTTAAGTAAATTGTATAAATTTGAATTTAATAAATATTAAAATGTGTAGATTCTGAAAAGTATTTAAATGTTAAATTTGATTAAACTCTGTAAAAGTATTTGGCAATTTAAATTTATTAGATAAAATATAAACTTAATATTATATATTAATGGTGTAAATACTAATAAAATTTTACAAAATTAATTATTTATCAAATGATAGTTTTATTTATTAATTAATTATTCATGAGCAGTTTACTGAGTTAATTAATAAAAAAAATTAAATTTTATAAAATTATGTAATTTTAATCTGTAATTTTAATTTGTAATTTAATTACTGGTAATTAATTATAAAACTTATATATAAGTTTATATAGTTATAATTAACTCAGATAACAAATCCAATGATTATTAATTATTAATCAATTAAATTAATTAAAATTAACTTAAATAAAATAATATTAAATCCCAAAATTGTAGAAAATTCATTTTAATAAATTCTGTAAAATTACAAAATTAATTCTTTTGAGTTCGAAAAACTATTTAATGTTAAATTTGATTAAATTCTGTAAAATTATTTGAAAGTTTAAATTTCTTAGTTAAAATATAAATTTAATATTTTATACATTATCAACAAATTTATCATTCAGCATGGGTCTCGAAAAGCTTGACACGAATCTCGAGATAAATTTTTAGCAAGGAACATTCCAACTTCAATTAAAAATCATGCAAAACTCCAATTTCAACAAACATATAGGCAGACTGACCGACTCGACCAGACGAATCCGATGCTACTAAATTAGACAAATCTGAGTCAAATCAAACTCAAATCAAGTTGTTAAAACACTTTTAAAAGCTTTCAATACATAATTTGAAGGTCAGACGAATTTAACATATGACAAGCTTATGACCAAATTGAGCGTCTTGACGAGACACATCCAAGGAGCCCAAAATCGCTAAATTTTAACATCATTAAGGCACATATATTCACCAAATGTCACCCGATCAAGGGAATCTCTCTGGATCGTTCAATAAAATGATATGAATTCATTCGTTATTTACAGAAAAATCTCTCTCATACTATAAATAGAGTCAAACCCCCTCTTGGGAGGAGGATGGGAGACCTTGAACCAGAAGAAAACTGAAGTTTAGATGAAGAGCTGAAATCTAACATTGTTTTTGCATTANATTTAATATTATATATTAATGGTGTAAATACTAATAAAATTTTACAAAATTAATTATTTATCAAATGATAGTCTTATTTATTAATTAATTATTCATGAGCAGTTTATTGAGTTAATTAATAAAAAATTTAAATTTTGTAAAATTATGTAATTTTAATCTGTAATTTTAATTTGTAATTTAATTACTGATAATTAATTATAAAACCTATATATAAGTTTATATAGTTATAATTAACTCAGATAACAAATTCAGTGATTATTAATTATTAATCAATTAAATTAATTAAAATTTACTTAAATAAAATTATATTAAATCCCGAAATTGTAGAAAATTCATTTTAATAAATTCTGTAAAATTACAAAATTAATTCTTTTGAGTTTGAAAAACTATTTAATGTTAAATTTGATTAAATTCTGTAAAATTATTTGACAGTTTAAATTTATTAGTTAAAATATAAATTTAATATTTTATACATTATCAACAAATTTATCATTCAGCATGGGTTTCGAAAAGCTTGACATGAATCTCGAGATAAATTTTTAACAAGGAACATTCCTACTTCAATTAAAAATCATGCAAAACTTCAATTTCAGCAAACATATAGGTAGACTGACCGACTTGACCAGACGAATCCGATGCTACCAAATTAGACCAATTTGAGTCAAATCAAACCCAAATCAAGTCATTAAACCACTTTTAAAAGCTTTCAATACATAATTTGAAGGTCAGACAAATTTAAAATATGATAAGCTTATGACCAAATTGAGCACCTTGACGAGACAAATCCAAGGAGCCCAAAATCGTTAAATTTTAACATCATTAAGGCACATATGCTCACCAAATGTCACCCGATCGAGGGAATCTCTCCGGATCGTTCGATAGAATGATATGAATTCATTCACTATTTACAAAAAAATCTCTCCCGGATTATAAATAGAGTCATACCCCCTCTTGGGAGGAGGGTGGGAGACCTTGAACCATAATAGAACTGAAGTTTAGATGAAGAGCTGAAGTCTAACATCATTTTTGCATCGTAGATCCAATGATTACATCCTATTCTTGCAACCACCAACCATTGTTGATTATTGCCCACCGGCCACTTTCGACAGCCGCTAGCCGCCCCTGACTCATTGCAATGAAACCCATTGTGGACTCATGATGTGCATTGAGAAATCCCAGCGTACATTGCAGATTAACGAGATATCCTGCAGAACAACGCACTCGACATATAATGCAATGATGCCTCCCAAAGACGATGTAACAATGTACTCTGAATATGGTGCAACGATACACCTCAATGACGGTGTAACAACACGCCCTACATATGATGCAACAGCGCCACCCAAAAACGATATAACAATGAACCCGTATAGTGCAATGACACAACTCGATGACAGTGCAACAATGCACCCCATGTAAGATGCAATGACGTCTCTCAAAGACGATGTAACAATACACCGCGAAGACAACAACTTTCTCCACTCCTAAAATTCTCACTTAACAGCCCACCATTATGACCAATGTGATCCACGATTCATGCAGGTTACGACTCCGACACTTGTGGTCTAATAATATTATCATAGCTCACCATAAAGATCAACGTGACCAACTACGACCTACATGATCCATAACTAGTGCAACTCCTAGCTCTGACCTCTACGGTCTATGGACGTCATCGCAACTTACCACTACGATGCAACAACACACCCCATGTACGTCATCACAGCATACATTGTAGAGTAATGAGACATCCTGTAGGACATTGCATCTCATATATAAAGCAATGATGCCTCTGGAAAACTATAAAATAATGTACCCCGAATGAAGTACAATGACAAATCTTAATGACGATGTAACAATGAACTTTACATACAATGTAACAACACATTCTGAAGACGGTGTAACAATGCACCCTAATACGGTGCAANATAGATCCAATGATTACATCCTATTCTTGCAACCACCAACCATTGTTGATTATTGCCCACCGGCCACTTTCGCCAGCCGCCAACCGCCGCTGACTCATTGCAATGAAACCCATTGTGGACTCATGATGTGCGTTGAGAAATCCCAACGTATATTGCAGATTAACGAGATATCCTGCAGAACAACGCACTCGGCATATAAAACAACGATGTCTCCCAAAAACGATGTAACAATGTACTCTGAATATGATGCAACGATACACCTCAATGACGGTGTAACAACACGCCCTACATATGATGCAACAGCGCCACCCAAAGACGATATAACAATGCACCCCGAATAGTGCAATGACACAGCTCGATGACAGTGCAACAATGCACCCCATGTAAGATGCATTGCGTCTCTCGAAGATGATGTAACAATACATCGCGAAGACAACGACTTTCTTCACTCCTAAAATTCTCACTTAACAGCCCACCATTATGACCTATGTGATCAACGACTCCGACACTTGTGGTCTAATGATATCATCATAGCTCACCATAAAGGTACGACCTACATTGTCCATAACTAGTGCAACTCCTAGCTCCGGCCTTTACGGTTTATGGACGTCATCACAACTTACCACTACGGTGCAACAACACACCCCAATGTACGTCATCACAGCATACATTGTAGAGTAATGAGACATCCTGTAGTACATTGCATCTCATATATAAAGCAATGATGCCTCCGGAAGACTGTAAAATAATGTACCCCGAATGAAGTACAATGACACACCTCAATGACGATGTAACAATGAATCCTACATACAATGTAACAACACATTCTGAAGACGGTGTAACAATGCACCCCTAATACAATGCAACGACACACCCCAATGACAATATAACCTACCTCACATACAATACAATGCCTCTCAAAGGCGATGTAACAATACAATCCGAAAACGGCGACTTCCTTCGGACTTCTAAAGTTTTTTTCCTTGCAGCTCACTACTATGGTCTACGAGATCCACAACTCATACAGTTCCCGACTCCGGCTCCTACAACCTAATGATGTTATCACAACTCATCACAACAATCTACGTGCCTAAATATGACCTATGCCTTCCTCAGCTTATGCAAGTCCTGACTTTGGATTTTGCAGTCTATAGACGCATCACAGCTCATCACCATGACCTATGTGAATAATTACGGCTTACGTGATCCACAGCTCGTGCAGCTCCGGACTCTGGTTTCGGTGGCCTACGGATGTCATCACAGCTTTCGCCACTATGGCGAACATGTACAACTATGACTAATATGGTTCACAACTTATGCAGCTACCAACTTCCGCCTTTACAACCTACGAGCGTCATCACAAGCTCACCACTCATGTAACTGCCGATTGCGACTGCTACAGCCTACGAATGTCACTGCAGTTCAACACTACGGCTTATGTGAACAACTACGACTTAAGTGATACATAACTCGTGTAGTTCCTGACTCCGGCTTTTGCAATCTTCTACCATCATCATAGCTCGCCATTATGGTATATTTGATAAACAACGATCTACATGACCCATCCCATTGCTTCTTACTACAACCTTTGTGGTAAATCGACGCTTCTGGAGCAACCATATACGTTTCATAAGACTCCATATTATAACTTATATTACAAACTAACGTTACAACCACTGTTTACAATATTCACGATAAACTTATGTCTCCATAGCAAACAACTATGACTCTTGCAGCACACTATCACCGAGAACCACATTTATTATACAGTCAAACTACAATTGTTATTGATGAACTACTGTTGTACATTTACAATGATCAATTTTATAAGTTCATATTTTCTAATTCAAGAGAAGAGTTGACCAGTATACTCACAATTCATAATGAATTATTTCAAATAGGCTGGGTCCCGTATTTTTTTCCTTTTTCAGGGATTTCCATATAAAAATTGAGGTGTCTCCCCCTATGTGTTTTTTTTTTAAATTATCTGAGTATATGATGAGTTTTCATTCACTGCTAAAGTAATAATTCATTACGATATGATCATGTATCTTCCGACACAACAGTGTTATATATTAATGGTATAATTATTAATAAAATTTTACAAAACAAATAATTGATCAAATAAGTCTTATTTATTTATTTACTAATAGATAATTGTTTATTAAGTTAATTAATAAACAATTAAAATTTTATGCAATTATATAATTTTATGTGTAATTTCATTATCTTCTCCTCCTTAAATCCCTTAAATCCAATTATTCATAAAATCGGGATTTACGTTATGAAGAAGAAGATAATGGATTTAGCTAAACTTTGCATCTAACTCGGCTGGTTTGTTTTTTTTTTTTTTTTTTTT
>JXCR01031671.1:330776-355229 GCA_002079205.1 Phalaenopsis hybrid cultivar | reverse complement strand
CCTTGGTTGTCTGGTCGTCGTCTCGGCTGTTTAGATGCTTTGAGATTCGTGTAGACAATTATGGTGTCAACATTTTAGTTTCCTGAATTTTCATTCTCCTTGAAATTGATAGCCACGATATAGACAGATAAATCATTAGTATTCAACGGTACTAAAATCAAGAAAGTCAATTTACTAATCAACTCCCATCGAATTTTGTGCCCATCATGCTTTTATAAATAGAGTAGTAGACTTGGCATTGCATCTGTTGTCTTCATTTTCCCTTAACCAACTGATTTGATTCATTGTTAATGATCTGAGGAAACTCACAGCTTCTGTGAAGAAGATCAATGTTAGGAAAGAAAAGTGATCGAGAATCGAAGCTGCGCCAGCTGGTCAAGTCGGCTCATCCGAGGACCCTAGGGTAGGTGTTGAAGGTCACCCGTCAGAAGACCGTGATTCCTAAGTTGGGCATGGGTGTGAGCTTTGAGGGCCAACATATCTTCCTCGTCAAAGGCATCGAGGAGGGTGAGAAGAGGTCAGGGGGAGCAGAGATCAGTATCTCTCCCCAATAGCGAAGGCTAAGGCACCTCAGAGTAAAAGAATTAGAGAAGATGTCTAGAGACCATCTCCTCAATAGATAGATTCATGAGTACATAAAGTCTCTTTTTTGGCTATCGACGATCTTTAATTACTCCTTGATATTTCCTAAGTGCAGACGAATTGACTGAGTAGGAGGGTCACCAGGACGGTGGGCAGTTGAAAGGCGCTGCGGAGAGCATTGCTACAGTGCGCGTCTACTTGGCGAGCTCACATGAGTCCCGCTCATAGTCATTTCGAGAGGATTCCAGTCGTCTGCTCCTTTGTCCACTGCCAGTATTGGACAAAAGTGAATGGAGCATTGGTCGGACTCCCTTGGAACCGCAGGGTAAAAGGCATAAGGAACATGGTCCTTATTGATGAGGGTCGATTCGTCGGTAATATCGACCAAAGATTGGGTCGCTGATCATGTGCGCGTCGTGTCAGTTCTTTTGATGTTCATGAGCTCGGTCACGACGGCCTTGCAGGCAGAGGTTGTTGTTTTGGGGATGGCCTGGCCGAGGTGTTGCACGAGCTGGGGACCCTTTAGAAGTCAACCAACCAGTCCAAATTCCACTTCAAAGCCAAACAAATAGAACAACTTAGGATAGGAGGGGCCATTGTCTTCTAAAGGTTGACTCAAAAAGGGTAAGGCTCACATGAGGCTCATCATTGTGTGACGCTTTGCTTTTTATATCCGCCCCAGAAATAAGGCGTGAAACTGTTGTTTCTTACTTTATGTGTTTTGGTTATTGCATCTAAGTTTTTGATTTTTTATCTTTTCTCGTTTTGTCTTTTCACCCATCTTCGGCTTTCTACAATGGCCTCAAAGTATTCTCCCCACTCTCTTTGGCTCTGTTAAGGGCGCAAGTCCTTCGTTCTTGATAGAGAACGAAGTGAAGGAGTTATAGAGGAGTCATGTTATTGGAGACGGTGTTGTGCTTCGAAAGTTGTCAAGGTCGGCACACGCGACGAGCCTTCTTGGTAAGGACCTGGTCTTTTGACAAGACCATTTCAAATACGGCCTCTAGTTGCCTCTGTGCAATGAGCTCCAGAGCATCTTTAACATCTATGAAGTTATTCCGGTGCATGCAATGCCGAACTACATAGCTGCGATAATGATTTTCAGTCTTTCCATCGACGGGAATGTATTCTGTGGAACATCAATCTTCTTAAATATTTTTTCTTGTTTATGGTTGACAGAGAGGGCTTCGCCATGTTCACAATGGGAAATGAGCGACACTTAATATGAGTAGAGAATAAAATAAATGATTAGAATAAAAAGTTCTTAGTTGGTTCTTATTCTGATGATTCAAAACAAGCCGACAGGATATTCAGTGTCCAAGATGAGGTCTCTCCCAGAGAGTACGGAGGTTGCCAGAGAGATGTTGACTGGCCGTCATATGTCGGTCTCGCAATATACTACAAAGTCGACGGTTACCCATGAGTCGGAGGGCGAGATGATGTAAGCGTTGCCACTAAAATCTAGCTGCTAAGTGCCGGGTCAAAGTGACATAACTCTATCCTATGACTATTGAGTGGAGCTCTAAAGGGTGAGACTTAAACTCGCCGAAGTGGCGAGGATGCCAATGGAAAGAAGAGAAAAAGAGATTCAGCTACAAAACCAGAAACACTCCCGACAAAGAACTTATGCCTCGTTTGGGTCAGGGAGACGTCTAACGACCTAAGTGCACTAAATAACCGTCTAAGTAGAAATCTATGTTGGGCCATAGTCACAACTGCCTTTAAATTTGACTCGCTACCCACAAAACAAATACAACTAGGGTGTGTAGATGGGTTCCCCAATTATTAGGAGGAAAACCAACATTAATTTTTAGGATACGCAAATTTACTAAATGACTACTTTTGTAAGTATTAGACAAAAAAAATATATTTCAATGGGGCAAAATTACTAAATTTCTTAAACTTCATAAGAATATAAAAATACAATATACTTTAGTTTTAATAAAATGACTCATGATCAAAACATGCTTTATTTTTCAAGATTGTTGAAAAGTCTTATTTGCTTGTCTAAATGAACAAAATTTTTTATTGATTTTCTTTGTGGATGTTTGGACTGAATTTTTGGACTTGGAATATTCATGTTTGATACACCAACCCACATTTGATGTTTGTTTACAAGAAAAAAAAGTGCGTCACGAAAATCACTTTTCCTTCAAGTAGTCAATTCAATAACTGCTGAAAATCTTATGTTTTTTTAAAAATCAGAGCAATCTGGCCGCTCCAAACAATTCAAGACCTTGAATCTATCATATATTGTAATGAGAGCATAGATGATGGCTTAATTTGTAAATGTATAATTTAGGGTCTGTTTGGGGCAGCTGCAGCTTATTGAATAACCTACTGATAAATTGATTAAAAATAGTCTGTTGATAAGCTATGTGCGGTGGCTATTAGAATTTTTTATTTTTTTTGAAAGAGTCATACCACTGTCAGAAAGTTGTAATCACACCTAGATAAGTGCGGTGTGAAAACGCAGAAAACTGCCAAAACACAGTTTACCCAAACAGTCCAGGTGCGTTTTTAGAACATCACCGCATCAAATAAGCTGCCCCAAACAGACCCTTAATTAGTAATAAAATTAATTGTTTTCTCTAGAAGATAATCCAAAATCAAGAGTTATGGAAAATCAAAGCTAAACTTTAGAAATTTATAATTATTCCCCAATCATGCAATGTATAAATCTAAGTATTAGGAAACATACAAGTTATTAGTAGTTAAGTGTGCAACATGAAAATTAATTTAATCTAGTTTTTGTTAAAAGATTAAGGTTAAATCAAGAAGTAATTATATTGAATGAAGTAGCAAAAAAGTAAATAAATATTGAAAGATTGATATATAACCAAAAATATAAAATGTATCGATTATGATCTGTTTGGGCAGCTTGTGTGTTTCAGGATAAGCAGTTTATCCTGAAACGTGGCACGCGGGTCGACTGCCGTTTAGCGTAAAAAACCCAGACGCGACAGACAGCGTTTTCAAAAACCGGCAAACCAAACGGTTAGATGACGTTTTCAAAAACACCGCTGCATTTATAAGCTGCCCCAAACGGGCCTGAAGAGGATTATGCCAAAAGTAACTTACTAGAATTATAATTTAAAAAAAAAAAAAATACATAAGAATTTTGTGTGGGTAAATTTCACTTTATATGTGCATTTATGTACATGCTACACAATTCTTATGTATTTACATCTAAACTTTAATATTTCCATTTTAACACTTTGATGTCATCAATCAATACATGAAAATGTGTATTTCACTTTTAAATAGTAAGGCCCCGATCTCTTTTATTTTATTTTTTTGTTTTTTATTTTATTTAGTTTATGTTTTGATTTAAATTAAAATATATTTGGTTGTTATGGTTGTTTTTAAAAATATTTAAAACAGTTTTTAGGTGTTTTGAGTGTTTTTAAAAATAAAGTATTTTGTATTATTAAAAAAAATAAAAATTAATAACATACAAAAAAAATCTGGCTATTCAAACATGTTTTAAAAAAATAATAATAATGGTAGTAATAAAATAATATCTTTGATGTGTGTGTGTGTGTATACCACCAACATATTTTCATCATTCGACACGAATATCAAAACGATATTTTGAGCATGAAATATTCAAATCTTGATAAAAATTCATGAAGAGCTCCGATTTTAGCAAACTTATAGTAAAAAAGACCGACTTGATGAGACGAACATAATGAAATCAAAGTTAGTCCAATCCGAGTCAAATAAAGCCCATATCAAGTCATTAAACCATTCTTGAAAAATTTTCGGACACATTTGAAATGTCAAACAGATGTCGAATCTGACGAGTTTCTAGTTGAATCGAGCGTCTTGACAAGACAAATCTAACGAGCCCAATATCACTCAATTTTGACATCATTAAGATACCCAAATGCCCATTAAACACCGTTTGATTCAAAGAAGCTCTTTGGACCATTTGATTAATATAATTGATATTTCTGCATTAATTGCACTCAGAATACTATAAATAGAGCCACACCCCTCTCATGAGAAGTGAGCTTAAACCTACAGAGAGAGCCCGAGTTCTTGAGGAGCTACAACTTAGTATCACCGTGGAGCGTTGTCGACCACCGCTGACCACTGTCGACCACTGCAGACCGCCATCGACAACTGCCAATTTTTTTTGTCCTCCGCTAACTGTTGTCGACCACCGCTGACTGCCGCCTACCATCATTAACTTCCGTCGACCGCCGCTGATCGCCATCAACCACCACTGACCATCTTCAACCATCGTCAACCGTTGTCAACTACCACCGACCTCTGTTAACCTCCGCCAACTGTTGTCGACCACCGCTAACCACCACCGATCACCACTCACTAGACGTCATCAATCGACGCTGTAATCTGAAAAATATAGTTACCATTTCCCGTCTGTGGGACAAGGGATTTCTATAATTATCAATCAATAGTAGATTTTCGCAACTGGGTCAGACTTTGTGGTTTTTCCCTTTATTGGTTTTCTACATAAAAACTTATGAAGCCGTCACACCATGTTTTTTTTTCATTTGTGTGTATGTTGAATTCTTGTTTAATATTAAGACGATAATCTGTTACTCAACCGCCACAAATTTTCTAGCACGCATCAATATCTGTGTGTATGCGAATGCGCGCCCTTATGTGGCAAGTTATTAGGCAGTTGTGTTGTCACTCATAAGACCCCTCTGACCCGGGTTCGATCTCTACTGGAATGGATAACACATAAGAGGAGCGATATTCTCTAACAACACCTGCAAGATTTGAGAACCCGGATCATTTGACAATACTAATCAAAAGTATCGTATATTGCTTTCACAAACCTAGGGCTTTCGCTCTTTCTAGCACAACATACCTAGCCACCTCTCAATGATAAATTCAATGCGAGAGATGTTGTTTGTATTCTTGGGATTTTTATAGGGACCATACATGTTCCTCATAATTTTCCTTAACCTATGGCAAATATGTTATATTATTAATATGCATCCCTACAATTAATAGTGTATTATTAACCCGAGCAAAAAATACTATAAATAATGGCAAGAAAAAAAATACAAACATTTTTTTATTGATATTAAATAGTAAAAATCAACTTATGCTACATCCAACCCTTAGAATGAGGGATTAGTCTATTTTTAATGAGAAAATGCCACAAGATAAAACTTGCTTAAACATATTTACCACATTTAATATCAAATGAGAGAAATAGAAGAACACAGATAAAAAACCTTATGACATCTCCCACACAATCCTTCTCCTTGCCCAGTTTCTGTCACAAAGTTCTCTCTAATGACTTCTCCCATGTTTTCCCTCAAGCAAGCAGTATGAAAGCTACTGCAAAACCTATCGTCGAGCTTGCCCAAATGTCTCTCGATTCATAAAAAAACACATCCTTAACTATGGGCATATCAAATGGTTCCAAGAAACTTAGCCATTGCCTCTAGTTTATTTTGGATGGCTCTAAGGCTACTTAAAAGTTATCTCTATCCTAACAAATCTTGTAAAGATTATCGGCTTGCATTAAATAGCCTTATAAGACATTGACCTATGATGGTTGATGATAGTTTATTTTAGTGGACTATAAGTAGACTTACAACCCTTCCTTAAAGTCTTCTAGATGTTCATATAGCTTGAAGACATTAATGTGCATTATATCTTTGGTTTATCTTTTCTTAGGACAATATGATATGACATTCCACCCCATTAGCCTTATTTTAACTGCTAGTGAGCTTAGTTCTTACATGATAATCAATAAAAATATAACATTTAGTCACCTACCTTAGTAAGCATGATCGTTTCTTAATTAAAATTTATTTCTACTATCAATATAATATTCGTATTAGAGATTCGGCATACCAAATAACTGCTACTTCTGAAAATCAAACCCTTGACGATACAACCAATATTTATCCTTCCAGAGAAAGGGAGCCAGAGCCAACTGTAACTCGAGGGTCTCATCATACATATGCGTGATATTCTTCGTCCTAAGAATAAGTCAATGGTTGATTTTATGAAAAAAAAATAACATTTTTAGTGTTCTTGTTATTTCTGCTCCTCCTCGCTTCACAGTAAATCATATTGACACATTTTATACTCAAAAGAACGAGAAAATGATCAAAATACATACGAAGCCATTGGCCAATTTGATTAGAGTTGTCAAATCACAAAATACATAAGAATTAAAATATTTCTTATAATTTATATCTATATTTATATTTTCATTGGGATGTTCTCCCCATGAATTGGTCAACCACAGTTGTCATTACAATCCACAGCAGATGCAATTTTGTAGCACTCCATATTGCTTCCATGACTAAGTTATTTATCATATTAAATTATTTATATGTGAAAATAAAACAGCTAATAAAAAAATAAATAAATATATTGAAAATTAGAGATGGGACTCGTCATTTACGATGTAGCCCAGTGGCATTTTCGTGATTCAGCTGAAACTTAGTCGTTTCAAAATGGCAGGTACCATCATGCTGGCGGTTCTTCCCGGATTTCTATTTCTTATTTATTTATTTTGCTGAGATTTCTCCTTCTTGAAAGATGGGAGTTTTTCGTTTTGCAGTCGATAGTCTAGCTGGTTCTCCAGTTTCTGAATCTTCTTCTTCTCGTTTCCCTCCATTTTAGGGNTCGTCAATTACGATGTAGCCCAGTGGCATTTTCGTGATTCAGCTGAAACTTAGTCGTTTCAAAATGGCAGGTTCCATCATGCTGGCGGTTCTTCCCGGACTTCTATTTCGTATTTATTTATTGTGCTAAGATTTCTCCTTCTTGAACGATGGGAGTTTTTCGTTTTGCAGTCGATGGTCTAGCTGGTTCTCCAGTTTCTGAATCGTCTTCTTCTCCTTTCCCTCCATTTTAGGTTCGATCATCTCTTGGATTGATCGTGGATTCGATGCATAGGCAGCTTAGAGCTGATGGGTTTTGTGGGTACTTTCTTGGAACTCATTGGGTTCGGCTTCGGAATACCGATCGGGCTCTTGATCGGATACTTCATCTTCATCTTCTACAACGAGCGCAAGGACGTTAAGGTTTCTTTCTTTGTTTTTCTATTCCTGTTTTCCTTTCTCCTTCTCTTTTGATACATGTGGATATGGGCAAGTTTATTTTGAAGGGGAATGTGAAGGAAATCAAGGTTCTGGGGTTTTNGTTCGGCTTCGGAATACCGATCGGGCTCTTGATCGGATACTTCATCTTCATCTTCTACAACGAGCGCAAGGATGTTAAGGTTTCTTTCTTTGTTTTTCTATTCCTGTTTTCCTTTCTCCTTTTCTTTTGATACATATGGATATGGGCAAGTTTATTTTGAAGGGGAATGTGAAGGAAATCAAGGTTCTAGGGTTTGGTTTTTTGATTTAGTAAAGGTATTTGTGTTGATTCTGGTTGTTGGAGCCGTGGATGAAGCTAAAGGGGCTTTTGATGTCTCGGGGTGGGGGTTCTTCTGTTTGGGATTGAGCTGATTTTATTTGAATTGTGAATGGGTTTACGTTTGTTTTTTATCTATGCTTCCATGTCTCTCACATAACAGTTATGTTCTTCCTAATGATACTTCTGTTCTTGGGTATTTGTAGATTTGATAAGAAACTGCATTTTTTTCTTGAACATGGTTGTTTAAGGAAAATGAAATTTCTTTCTATAATTATTTGGATGTTCAAGGTTATTTTGAAACTGCGTTTTTTTATTAGTATGATTTCTTTTCTTTTTTTTTTTTTTTTGCAGCAAATTTCTTTATTGCATATGAATTTGGCCATCTGATCTTCATAATAGTAATAATTAGTGCAATTTAGAACTTTGTGGATGATGAAAGTGTTGTTATATGTGCTTTTGGCAGGAACCCATTGTTAGACCTCTGATTGAGCTAGATTCAAAGAGCTTGCATAAAGTCCTACCGGAGATTCCAGCTTGGTTGAAGAATCCTGACTATGACAGAGTAATTTTTACTCTTTATTTGTTTTACATAATTGATATTTTGGCTTTTATGCCAATATTCAAGCACCAGCAGGCTTGTGTCTCACCTTTTTTATGATTATGGTGCTCATCTTGGATTGGGTATTATTTATTTTATTTTCTGTTATTATTATTATCTTGATGCAATGGTTTTATTTTGTGGCAATGGTCATGACTCCATGGCACCATTATGGAGGATCTCTNGAGTAATTTTTACTCTTTATTTGTTTTACATAATTGATATTTTGGCTTTTATGCCAATATTCAAGCACCAGCGGGCTTGTGTCTCACCTTTTTATGATTATGGTGCTCATCTTCGATTGGGTATTATTTTTTTTATTTTTTGTTATTATTATTATCTTGATGCAATGGTTTTATTTTGTGGCAATGCTCATGACTCCATGGTACCATTATGGAGGATCTCAGCTCGCACCATGGAGGTGAGAGTTTGAGCGCATTAACTTGGAACAATTATGATTCCCTTGAGGAAAAAAATAGACAAATTGTTTTGGTAAAAGTAAGAAAAATTATATAACAGTTTTATCCTGCTTTCTGGATTGCATTTCATGACAAATGTTATATGACTTTTGACTTGCTTATAATGAAATTGTTGTTGAAATTTTTTGTTTTTAAAAAAACCTTGTTATGATGGTTTTTTGGATTATTTCAGGGCAAAGATTGCCTATAGTTGGACTGTATGTTTTTTTTTTTGTTTTTTTGGCCTTTTTATAGTGGAAATGTGGTGGATTGATCTATCTATGGTAATTAACTGATAGCAATTTAAAATTATTCTGATGAATTATATATTCTTATAAATTGTATGATTTAAACAGTAGGATAGCAGGTTCTACCCTCTATAACTTCAATGAAAGTCAATTTTTTTTTGTCCATATGGTCAAGTTAGCAGATCATGGTTAGCAAATTTAATCATTTACATGAATGATTTAAATTATTACACATAAATGTCACTTATCTCAAAAAAAATTTGTGCTTTTGTGAACTCTGCAAGATATTGTGAAGTAAATTTTATTTAGGTGTTACGATATTCATGGGAAATTCCCCAGCAACTTCAAGATATGTAAGAATTTTGAACATATGATTTTTTATATTCACAATTGTCATTTCATGATCCATTTGATGGGATTTTCAATTTGCTGATTCACTCTCGTTTGTTGAACTACATCACTGTTATGCTTTGAGCGATAATCCAAATTTTGAGTTGTCTCATTCTGCCTTGTGCCAACAATTTAATATCTTAGATTTTATTCTTATTTCAAGGAAAAAATTTAGATCGTTTGATTTTATTTTCTTTCTATAAATGTTAAGATGGTTATTTTTGTACTAACTTTTAGTATTTAAATTGCATAATCACGCATTGTGATGCTCACATACTTAACAATAACCTATCATTATGCCTTTGAAATAAAAATTTTCCAAAAAAGAAAAATCAATGAATTAAACATTTTTTTTTTCTATCATACCAAATGATATTTTCCAATGTGATGAATGACACAATCAATGAGATACAAAATGAAAAAGAAAGAAATAACTACGTGGATATTTCCTTGAGATTCTTTTGAATTTAACACCTAATAGGCGACCAAAAGAGTGAATAATTTCATTATAAAAAATTGCAAAGCTTAAAAAGTTTGTTTTTCAAGTTCATTTTGCTTATATCATGAAACATTAGTTGTTTTTATAGGCAAAATTAATGATCTTTATATTATGTGATTTGCGCAGGTTGATTGGATGAACAAGTTTCTCTTTGACATGTGGCCCTACTTAAACAAGGTTGCTCACCTATTGCGTTTTTTTTATTTTTTAGCTATCAAGTGACATTATTTTCTTTGACTGCATCGTTAACTGCTTTCCTTGTCTCTTCTATGAACAGGGGATATGCAATACAATTAGAGTCACATTGAGACCCATATTCGACCAATACATTGGGAAGTATTGCATAGAATCCATTGATTTTGATGACCTTACACTTGGCAGTTTTCCTCCTATGATTCATGGTGTGTCTTCATCACCCCAACTCTTATCCCTGGTATAGAATGAAATATTTATTGTTTGCTTTGTGATGTTAAGCATGTCTATTTTTGAAGTGATACATGTGAGCTTAAGAGGATTCAATTTAGTCTCACAACATAGTTAAAAAATATATTAATATACAAATACTATATGGCTAGTTCTCACCCCCAAGGTTAAAAACTTCGTATCTAATGTAGTTTGTGAGGGGATTAATGCATTTGTAGCCTTTTTTTTGAGGACACATTAACCTAAAAAATGTAGCTGGTGTATTTGGGGGCTGGTTTGTTTGTAGGAGGTAGCCATGGAAAGAATTGGCAACTAATGGTATTGAGATGAGTGTATGTAGTTTGCTATAGTGAAATAGTTGGTAGGGTGAGAGGTTATTCATGATGAGTAAGGGGTTTTGATTTATAAGATATACGGATGTGAAAACTTTATTAGCAGGGAATTAGAATGAGATAAGGAAATAATGGAGATAGTTGGTAGATAGAATTTTCTGTATTCCATTCATCCTTAATGCATACAATTGCTGAGAGTTTGTTTTAGCTGTACATAATTTGTTAAAGTTTAATGGATGAGATTGAACTGTACAGGTAATTTAATCTCTGTTTCAATTTTCTTATTCTTAATATTGGTTAATCTAGTTAGTAGTAATCTTGCTGAGATGAAATTGTTATTTTTCTCTTACCGGGAGCTTCTCTCGGTTGGGCTTCTTATATGAATACTGTTGAATGTCTAAATACTTCATTTCCAACTGTCAAAATAGTCGCCTGACTGTTTACATGAGGTCAATTTAGTCCCAAAACCTATAAAAATACCAAATTAGTCTCCAAACTCATTAAATTGGGGCTAACATAGTCATCTATGGGAATTATTTAGGAACCATTTCGACCCTTATTAAAAGAGTCTAGAAACTAAATTGAAACTATAGACTCTGAGACTAAAATGTCCTCATGAAAATAGTCAGATGTNAATCTAGTTAGTAGTAATCTTGCTGAGATGAAATTGTTATTTTTCTCTTACCGGGAGCTTCTCTCGGTTGGGTTTCTTATATGAATACTGTTGAATGTCTAAATACTTCATTTCCAGCTGTCAAAATAGTCGCCTGACTGTTTACATGAGGTCAATTTAGTCCCAAAACCTATAAAAATACCAAATTAGTCTCCAAACTCATTAAATTGGGGCTAACATAGTCATCTATGGGAATTATTTAGGAACTATTTCGACCCTTATTAAAAGAGTCTTGAAACTAAATTGAAACTATAGACTCTGAGACTAAAATGTCCTCATGCAAATAGTCAGATGACTATTTTGACACTTTCTCTTTCATTTTCCTTTTAGGGAACCCGAGTAAGAATTTCAATCTGTTGTCTGATTCTACATTCCATCAGGTATTAAAGTTATAGAGACTCAAGAAAATGAACTAGTTATTGAGCCAAGGGTTAGATGGGCTGGCAACTGCAGCGTCACCGTGTCTCTGAAGCTTTTGTCTTTTAAATTTACAGTGCAAGTGAGAATTCACACCAGATAATAGCTAGTGATAATTAATTTTATTTGTTACTGCTTGCAACTCATGCGGCCTGAACACCATATATTTCCACAGTTGTTGGATTTACAAACATTCTTGGCCCCTCGAATTACTCTAAAGCCGCTAGTTTCGAGCTTCCCATGCTTTGCAAGTATAATTGTTTCTTTGGTTGAAAAGGTAATTACTAATTTGAATTGTTTTGCTCTTTCATTATAACTTGTATAAGATTATTACATTCAATTGTTGACAGTCCTACATTATGATTGTAGCCTTTTGTTGACTTTGGGCTCAAACTACTTGGCGCAGACATCATGGCTATTCCTATTTTATATCGCTTTGCTCAGGTTTTAACTTTAAACTTACATTATTCAGCATAAATTATCTGGAAAACATGCAATCTTTGTAGAATTTTGAAATGATTTAATAACAATGCTTTAAGTCTTAATACAGTTCAAAGTTGGAGTAGGAACTGACTATAATCTCTATGATATTGCTTTTAGGATAAGATTGCATCTGAAATCTCAAATCTGTACCATTGGCCTAATGATATGGAAATACCAATACTGGATAATCTCAGGTTATATTCTGTAATTAAAGCTATGTTTGGGTTTGCATGTCATATATTCTATTTTTTTGGTGAAATCCTTGTTATTTTTTAAACTTAATATAAGCCTTTTCTGCAATAATCGTTACTGTTTTTCTTGGACAGTATAATTGAATCTCAACAAGTTCCTTAATTTTTCTATTCCAAACCAGTCGCAGCAAATGCTGTCTATGATCTGACATACATATTTTTATTGACTTCCGGTCCTTTTATTGCAGTTTAGCCACCAAGAAACCTGTTGGCATATTGCATGTAAAGGTTGTGCGCGCAATTAATCTCTTAAAGATGGACATTCTTGGTAAATCTGATCCTTATGTCAAACTGAGTTTGAGTGAGGATAGACTGCCCTCAAAGAAAACCTCAGTAAAGATGAGCAATCTGAATCCTGAATGGTACGAAAATTTCAAGTTTATTGTGAAAGATCCTCAAACCCAAGTTCTTCAGCTACATCTGTATGACTGGGAAAAGGTTTAGCTCCAAACATTAGGGTCGAACATGGCTTTGACTGCATAATATATCAGTTCCAACTTTAGTTATCCTTCAACGTGCGCTCTATAATTTGTGTTTTCGTTTAATGCAGGTTAAGGCACATGATAAATTGGGCATGCAGGTTGTGCCACTGAGCTCACTCGTTCCTCATGAAATGAAGGAAATTACTCTTGATCTTTTGAAGAACATGAACCCAAATGACCCCCATAATAAGAAGGATAGAGGGAAACTTGTGCTAGAATTGACTTTTGAACCGTTTAGAGAAGAATTTAGTGGAGTTTTAGGTGGTGAACGAAAGCTCAGTGGACTGGCAAGAAGTTATTCGCTAGATAGCACATCTGGTAGTGGGGTTCTTTCTGTAAATATTGAAAGTGCTGAACATGTTGAGGGGAAGCATCACAACAATCCCTATGCAGTAATTCTTTTTAGAGGAGAAACTAAGAAGACGAAGGTAAAAATTCATTACTTCTGTTCAATATCCTCTAGTCATATATTATTTATTAAAGAAATTTACATATATGCCATACAATCCTTATATATTTGCATTTCTACATTTCTCACACCTAGTTTGATATTTACACTTATAACCTATGCATGAAAAGGAGTACTTCACTTCTGGAAGGATAGTAATGGTGGTATTTTTGATGTGATGTTAAAGAATTTTTATGTATTTACATAGCTATTATTTTCTTTTTTGTTTAATTTTGGTTATATTTATATTAGGCCGTTAAGAGAAGCAGGGATCCAAGGTGGAATGAAGGCTTTCAGTTCATGTTAGAGGAGCCACCAGTCAATGATTTCATTCACATTGAAGTCATTAGCAAGAGAAGGGGCTTTAATTTTTATGGCAAGGTTGGAAAGATTGAAACTTCGCTCATACTTTTGGAGCTTTTTGCAATCCAACTTACTCGAATTTTGAAATGCTTTGTTTGCTCTGCAGGAATCTCTGGGACATGTCGATCTTAAGCTCGCAGATGTTATCAATAATGGTCGAATCAATGAGAAATTTCATCTCATAAACTCCAAGAATGGTGTGATTCACGTTGAACTCACATGGAGCACTGTCTGAACAATCCGGTTAAAGGTACTGTAAATTTTTCACTTGAATTCTACTTGACAGTGGAGTATATATAACATTTTATAAATTTCTATACCATTTTGTATTCAATTANCTGCCCTCAAAGAAAACCTCAGTAAAGATGAGCAATCTGAATCCTGAATGGTACGAAAATTTCAAGTTTATTGTGAAAGATCCTCAAACCCAAGTTCTTCAGCTACATCTGTATGACTGGGAAAAGGTTTAGCTCCAAACATTAGGGTCGAACATGGCTTTGACTGCATAATATATCAGTTCCAACTTTAGTTATCCTTCAACGTGCGCTCTATAATTTGTGTTTTCGTTTAATGCAGGTTAAGGCACATGATAAATTGGGCATGCAGGTTGTGCCACTGAGCTCACTCGTTCCTCATGAAATGAAGGAAATTACTCTTGATCTTTTGAAGAACATGAACCCAAATGACCCCCATAATAAGAAGGATAGAGGGAAACTTGTGCTAGAATTGACTTTTGAACCGTTTAGAGAAGAATTTAGTGGAGTTTTAGGTGGTGAACGAAAGCTCAGTGGACTGGCAAGAAGTTATTCGCTAGATAGCACATCTGGTAGTGGGGTTCTTTCTGTAAATATTGAAAGTGCTGAACATGTTGAGGGGAAGCATCACAACAATCCGTATGCAGTAATTCTTTTTAGAGGAGAAACTAAGAAGACGAAGGTAAAAATTCATTACTTCTGTTCAGTATCCTCTAGTCATATATTATTTATTAAAGAAATTTACATATNTATAAAATAAATACATTAATTTATATATTTGTGTTTGGTTTGAAGAAAAATAAAATTAATATAAAATATGCTCGACAATATTGGCGGTGGTAGTGATCAGTTGCAACAACACCATGGCCTTGAGGCGACAGCTTGCGAATAACAATTGTGACGGCAGGCACTGACAACAAGCTGTTGGCGGTGGTGGCGACAACGATAGGTAACCAACGGGTGAGCTGCTGGAGACATTCGATCGGTTGACATGTAACTATGGCAACAACAACAGACTACAATTTACATTGTATTTAGAAATCATCCAAATATAAAGAATTCGAAATACCCTTATTTTGAATCTAATAAATTCATTATTTTTTAAAAATATTTTTATTCTTAAGCAACCAAATGAACTTTTAAGTAATTTCTAAGATACATACAGCTCACAAAATATTGTGGNAATACCCTTATTTTGAATCTAATAAATTCATTATTTTTTAAAAATATTTTTATTCTTAAGCAACCAAATGAAGTTTAAGTTATTTCTAAGATAGATACAGTTCACAAAATATTGTGTGTGTGTGTGTGTGNGAGAGAGAGAGAGAGAGAGAGAGAGAGAGAGAGAGAGAGAGAGAGAGAGAGAGAGAGAGAGAGAGAGCACAAGTGCACACATTAGAACACTTAAAAAGGGACAATTACATACATAGCATTTTAAACAGTACTATTTATAAACTTATTATCCTCTTTGATCTATTTTTATAATTCTCACTCAAATATCAAAATTCAAGATAAAAACCCAACCCAATTTATTTTTATTTTTATTAAATTCTCAATGATTTGATCATGATAGGCGAATATGGCTCTGTTCAGTCCTTCAAGAATATTATCTCGGTATTAATTTTGTAAATAATAATATTTTAACAGTTATGTATATATTTATCCCTTAAGAATAATATTNGGTATTAATTTTGTAAATAATAATATTTTAACAGTTATGTATATATTTATCCCTTAAGAATAATATTAAAAAATGTAAAATTGATCGGTTCTTCTGTCTTTTTGAAGATAACATCACCTGATTTTTATTTTTAAGATTTTAACTATCTTTTGAAACCTTGTTAGTCTAGTAATTTAATACTTTTAGGAATAACATGTAATGTGACAATTTGGTATGATGGAACATTTCTTAGAAAGTGGTTAAATGAAACTTGAAAGATTTAAGTTAAAAAGAAGACTATTCATTGTGTTTATCTAATATAAAGGTTCAAATTATGTCCCCTAACCATTTGTATACGTCTCACATTTATTTAATCTGTCCTGATGACAATACAACATTTATGCTAAATGATCTCTCAATTTGGAGAAAAATATTACGTGCGACAACTGCATGTCCGAATGGGCAGTGTGATTGCATCTGGACCGTCGTCCAGATGGGTGGGGGTGGTCTGTCACACGTAATGTTTTCCCTCAATTGAGAATTGAGGAAAATTTGATCCAATTTAGTCTATTGATTATATAAAATTGATCTCAATTTAACATCTGATGAAATTTTTTGAGATAATTTGTATAGTCAATGAACAGAAGTGAAAAAATAANCGTCCGGATGGGTGGGGGTGGTCTGTCACACGTAATGTTTTCCCTCAATTGAGAATTGAGGAAAATTTGATCTAATTTAGTCTATTGATTATATAAAATTGATCTCAATTTAACCTCTGATGAAATTTGTGGAGATAATTTGTATAGTCAATGAACAGAAGTGAAAAAATGATGCTATTTGATAATATTGAACGCATATAAGTATTCTTCGAAATATATTGATTTTTTATTTGTTTATGATAAATGAGGATGGAGAACTACTGTGAAACTGCCCATTTTCTTTTGGGGCCTTTTCCCTTTAAATATTTCATATTTAAAATTATGGAAACTTACATACATACCACAAATTTTTATAAAATTGCATATAAAACATTCATATTTATATTTATAATAGTAGTGCTATAAATCCATGCATGAAAATTGTATATATCATTTTCAAAACGTTAATAAGGATTGTATATTTTTGTTGTGATGTTTCTAGTTTTATGCATGTGAATATGAAAATTTATGTGTTGGATATATAAATTCATAAGAATTATATGATATGTATGTAAATGCCTCTTTAAATTATTATAATTAAATATATAATAAATATAAAATGATCTTGTTGCATGCTCATAAAAATTGTAAAGGTAGAATGATATTTAATGTTTTAGTGTTGTTTGAAGAACCAAACACACATAGGTAAAAAGAAATTGGTTGAAAGGCATCATGAGTATTTATGTCGAAAATACAAAAGGATAAAAAAACCATAGGTTCTTATCCGATCGAAATGATTCCACTTATGTTTTTGTAAGTTACAAGATTTTGTTTGCTCTTAACTCATTGGGGGCAAGATTACACAAGTGACGTGACTTCTGTTAGAGGAGTGACGTATTACATTAAGGAAATGGTAACGTTTTGACTGCAATGGTCCAATGACACCTATAGTTGTGGTATCAATGATGATCGGGTAGTGGTGGTGCCAGCAACTGTAGTGCAACGACCGATCAATGGTGGCCTGGAAGCAGTGACAATTGTTTAGTTGGTGGTGGCCGAAATGTGATAGTCTGATGGTGGCGGCTGCTGGTCGGTTATGGCCAGAAAGTGGTTATGGTGTTGTGATACTAGCAGCAACTCTATGATGCCTACCAGGTAGTGGCCATTCGACAGTGGTGATGACCGATCATCAATGGCTGTGAGCAACAACTGTGTTTCGATGGTGGCATCACAACATCATTCTGGTGGAGGTGTCAGACAGAAATCAACGATGGTGGTACGATGATGGCGATGGCTCAATGACTATGATAGTGCAGTGACATTCTCGCAATTATCGAGAAGCTGTGATTATGGTTTGATCGTGGTAGCTTGATGGTGGTGGCCAAACAGTAGCAATTCGACGATGATGACAGTTGGTCGGTGGTGGATGTGAAGCGACAGTTCATGGTAGCTGTCGATGGCCTGGAAGCGAAGATGGTGGTTTGATGATGGCAGCGGTCCAATGATGGCGATGGTCCAATATTGGCGGCGGCTTGTCGGCAGTGCCAATAAGTAGGGAATGTGGTCCAAGAGTGGTGGCTCATGGTGGTGACTACCGAGCAGCTGTGGTCCGGTAGTGGCGGTGGTGGTGGCTGGTGGACGGTGATTATGGAACTCAAGATCCCTCAGGAGCTTTGAACTCCCCTTCCACCTCCTCCTTCAAGTCCAGATCTCAAGTGTCCCTTCACGAAGAGAGTGAGGTTTTTTAGTGACATCCTCTATAAATAGTGCATGAACATGAACCATTCTATTAAATGATCCATTACAATTCCATTAATCTGATAGAGTTTTATGAGCATTTGAGTGCCTCAATGATGTCTGAATCGAGGCATCATGGGCTCATTGGATTTAGCTTGATGAAACTCTCGATTTGACTATAAACTTGTCAGATTATGAATCCATTTTACCTTTCATTTACTTGTCCAAAGTATTCAATTGTGCTTAAACGACATGATCAGACTCATATTAATCCAATTTTGGCTTTATTGGGCTCTCCTTGCTAAACGATCAGTTTGACAATAAGCTTGCTTGACCAATCTACGCCTTGGATGATCTTGAATTTGAATATGAAATATTAATTTTTTTAAATGCNAACATGAACCATTCTATTAAATGATCCATTACAATTCCATTAATCTGATAGAGTTTTATGAGCATTTGAGTGTCTTAGTGATGTCTGAATCGAGGCATCATGGGCTCATTGGATTTAGCTCGATGAGACTCTCGATTTGACCATAAACTTGTCAGATTATGAATCCATTTTACCTTTCATTTATTTGTCCAAAGTATTCAATTGTGCTTAAATGACATGATCAGACTCACATTAATCCAATTTTGGCTTTATTGGGCTCTCCTCGCTAAACGATCAGTTTGACAATAAGCTTGCTTGACCAATCTGCGTCTTGGATGATCTTGAATTTGAATATGAAATATTAATTTTTTTGAAATGGTCTAAGATTCATGCATGATTTTTTTTTTTTTGAGAATGTATGAGATATAAAGAAATTTATTTTTTTATTATTTATATGTATTATTTATGCATTTATTTACTCTTTTTTATATTCATTATAAAAAAGTGAGTTTTAAATAGTCCAATTGTGCATCTTCAAAAAATTTTGGCTCCACCCATGCAATCTATAATGAACAACCAATCATATACGATCATACACAGTAGTTGACATGTTCAAATTCAAATCTTGTAATTATTATTTATAAATATATATGAAATTACTATTATTAGGGATTCCAATCACTAGTTAAAAACTTCATATGTCTGGATAAACAGTTCTATATCTTAAGAAATTATTTAAGTGTTATGCTTTTTCATTACCATTTTCATAAACAACAAAATGAAACAACTACTAAACTATAGTATAGAAAACTTAATTAAGTGTTTCATTAAAAAATTAACATAGTAATACTTTGAGATACATAAAACATATTGCTGCCAAATTAAGTTGTTTATAACCTAACAAGTTTGTGCTTAAAAAGCCATTAATCATATATGATTGATGTGTCATCAATAAATTTGTCATTTGACTTGATTTTGATGCATTTCTTAATTAGAAACATTTTATATTCAAATTAAAGATCATCCAAAACCATGACTTCAGTAAGGTTATAATCATACTGACTATATCGACAAAATAAATTAGCTTAGGTCATCGTTGACTACTATATACTACCATCAAACTGACTATATCGACAAGACGAATTAGCTAAGGCCATAGCCGACCACTATATACTATCAATAAACTACCACCCTTTGGCCATCGACGACCACGATTGTCCGCCCATGCTCGTCGCCGTCGACAACCTTTAATTGTTAACATTGTATCCTAAATATGAATGTAGCATTCAAATATATACTAAAGACTTAGCGATAATTTTCAGTCTCCATATATGTAGACCAACGAGGGCCGACAATATCAACCACCGCTTGACGGCCACAGTTGACCACTACCGACCGCTCCTGCTCACCGACATCTTCAACCCCTGCTTGCTAACATTGTATTTGAAATATGGTAATAACATATAACGTCATATTAAAGGTCCAAAATTCCTGCTTACGACCATGATATTCATAATACAGTGATTATTTATGGATTCCTAAAGTTTTTCCATACATTTATACAAGTAAGTGTTGTATTTGGTATAAAATTGTAAACCTACTCTCCCAGCATTGAAAAAATGATGTATCTTTGTATTTATAGTGGATTACTTTGACTAGGCTAGGTTTCGTGATTTTTTCACTTATAAAGTTCTAATGCATTCTCTTGCTAACTATTTGTTTGTGCAATGCTAAGATTTTAATTAATCACTATACCACCATAAATTTTCTAGCATAAGGCTCCGTTTGGTGCAGCTTAAAAGTGCGGCGGCGTTTTTAAAAATGCCGCCTTTGTGTTTGGTTCGCGCATTCCCTCAGCGTTTCAAAACAGCGTATTAAATTTCTTAATAAATGCGGGACGCGGGGTTGACCCCGCGTCCTACGTTTGCTCGGGATTCTTTAATTCGCTGCCCTTGACCTCGAAAGAACTCGCGAACGGGTGTTTCTGATAGGAGCAGAGCGAAGATGGGAGTTTCGATGGTCTATGTTAGTCGCGATCCTGTTGTTCCCTTCCAAGGTAGCCGCGATCCCGTTGTTCCCTTCCAAGGAAGCCGATCCCGTCGTTCCCTTCCCAGGTAAGGCGCTATCCCGTCGTTCCCTTCCCTGGTAGCCGCGATCCCATCGTTCTCTTCCCTGGTAAGCCATGATCCCGTCGTTCCCTTCCCTTGTAGCCGCGATCCCATCGTTCTCTTCCCTGGTAAGCCACGATCCCGTCGTTCCCTTCTCAGGTACCCGCGAAGACAATCCAACACTGGCCTGGTAAGGTGGATAAATATATCAGAGGAGCGAAGAACGATCTATATCGATTTTTTTTCCAAGTAAAAATCTGTGTCTTATTCCCTTCAATAATTTTATTTTTATTTTTTTTTGGTACTAAATATCCTTATACTGATTTGGCTCAATTTCTTTTGGTTTCTTCTTCCCTTTATTTATTTATTTTTTTCTCCCTGCATAAGTGTTATTATGCAAGCCACTTTATTTAGTAGTCTGTGCAATGGCGAAGGAACCATTAAATTCAAATGACGTATGAGTTTTTGAATGAACGATGGCTGTCTTCAGAATTGATGAGCAAAGGTAAAATGTAAGACTAGTTAATTTGGTTAACGCAAGAAAAACCTTCGGACTGGAACTATTTTAGGACATTAAACAAGTCATATGAAATTAACTATTTTGCTAGTTAATTTGGTTTCTTCTTCCCCTTGTAAAGTTTTTTAAACTTAAGTCTCACGTTTACTCTACTCAACACATAACAAACAGTGTTGCTTCAACCCAAAAGTATTTAAAAAGCTTGTATCCATTTAACATTATAGTAGCATTTATAAGAGTTCTATTTTTTTCTTAGCTACCTTATGCTATTGTGGTGTCCTGAGGGTTGAAAATTTTTGAAATATGCTAGTCTCTTTACAAAATATTTCGAACTTCTCATTTTTAAATTTTCCACATTGATCACAATGAATAGTTGTAATATTATAACCAATTTTTTGCCCATACAACAAATATTTTAAAAATAGCATATGATTTACAATTATATCTTAGTAATTTCACCCATAAAAATCATGCTAATTCGTCTACATTTAGATGTCTATAAGAATTTTTTTTTCTAAGCTAGTAGTGTTTAGTGATCCAAATGGACCCATACATAAAATAAATAAGGGTTTAATTGTGACTAAATTAGTAGAATGGAAGGATGATCTAACATGATTTCTATGATAACAAACATAACATTTTTGGGCATTTATAAATTCTAGTTTAGGTATCTCTATTACTAAAGTTGATTATTTAATTTTTTAAAGGTGTTCATACTAAAATGACACGGTTTCTTTTGCAACAACCAAGATTCATCGAAACTGATTTTGAGTCAACAAAATTTGTAGATCTTCTCACATTTTTTAAATTAATCAAATAAACATTACTAATATCAATACCACAAATTGTCTTCTGTAAATTATTTTCAGCAAGTCACTTTTTATTCCCTTCTAGATTTTAGTGTTCATATGAGATTTACTGGGGCATAATGAGCAATGTATACAGCTACTCCACANATAAATTCTTTGTATTTATTGTATATATATATATATATATATATATATATGTTTTGCTAAGCATATATGTAATATTTAATTAATATTAAAAACCAAATAAAGTCATAAAATTCATAAAAAAAATAATGAAATGCCTAAAAATTATTGAAAAAATTACAAACTTAAAAGAGATATTTTCTTAGGTAAAATTTGAACAATAAGAAAATATCATAACTTGAACAAAATGATTTGTTTTAGCTAACCTCACTTCCCTTCACATGCACGTTAGACTTTGTGTTAAACACTAGGTATAGTTTTAGAATTAGGTCAAGCTAAGGTCAAATTGATGCATTTTTTAGCTTTATCTTATTTTCTCATTAGATCTATTAGGTTGGGACAGGTTTTCCTCGTTGGAGCAGATGTTAAGACGAGTAATTAGTCTTTTCTTTATGTATTGTGAATTTCTTTTCCATGTTATGATATGCTATCCTTGTGTTGCAGGGGTTATAATTAACTTATGATGTATTAACTTTATTTTGTAGAGTGATGAAGTAAGTATATATTGTTTTGGTAAACATAAGTATACTTTCTCTATTGATTCTGTTTAGAGTTGGTTGCCTGTCTTAGTTGGTTAACTATGGAAATTTGAATTATCTAAAATGATAAACAACAAAAAGATGAACAACAAAAGAATGAAACTCAAAATTTTAAAGTACGAACAAGGACATCAAGATGGCATAGTTGACTGACGAACCTACCTTAGGTCCAGGACTGATTACCCCAATTTTCTTTATTGTTATTTTGTTATGTGACTGTGTTTTTTTAAGTTATTGTGAATATTTAAATTTCTGCTTATTTTTAATAAGTTTATTGGTGATGTTTGTTTTTATATTGGATATATCCGTAGATTCTTTAAGGATTAATTTTTCTAACCTAATTTTAATAACTTAAATTTTATTTTTCAAAATTCAGCCAAACTAACATGTTAAATAATAAATTGCATTCACACCTTAGAAACATCATTACATTTAAATAAGAAATAAAATAAAAATTAATATGACTACAAACCTCTTTGATTTGTTAATATCCATGAAAAGATCACATTTATGCACATGCATACATATTGATTATATTCCTTACAGTAAGACTTTCACTTATTACACGAAAAGTATGGACTTTGCTTATCTAATTGATTGATATTTGTGCTAAGGTTAAGCCTCATGATTTCTCTCTGGGGTTGACATTAATATTCTCATATTATATTGATTAATTAGAATCTCTGCTTGAATGAAAGATAAATAATATTAAATTTGGATATTAGAATAAGTTTAATTAATTAAATTATACTTATTAAATATGGGATAAATTAAAACTATAATTAGATTAAATTCATTTATAAATTTAGTCAGAGATAATTTATGAGTGCTCATTCATTTGTATTTTTTTAAAAGGTAGGGAAGGGTGGTGTCTCTTGCATGTACATTTTGATGAGTTACCCATGAAATAATATGATGTATCTAATCTCAATTATGAAGAAGTATATAACATTTCTTTTCCATAGTTATAATGTCTTCTCTCTCTCTCTCTCTATCTAACTCTATTTCTCCATACTTAAACTAGACACATAAATAATAGGAAGCAAGGCACTTGCAATTACAAAGCAATATGTTTTTAATATGACTTGATATGAATATAAAATTAAATTATTAAATTCTTTAAATGATTTAGTTTAATTTTATTTGTATATAAAATACACAAATAATTTATTAAATTAATAAACTTCTTAGTTATTCAAGAGGTCATTTGGTTGTGAGTATTATGAGCATAAAATAAAATATTAAACTTTTAGGTGCTTAATTGGAGGCAAATCATATATATATATATATATTTAGGGTTGTAAACGAGCCTNGACAGAAAGGGAAAAACATATATTCCATTAAAACACAAGTTTCAATATAGAGGTAGGGGTGTAAACAAGCCGAATGCGAGCAAGCCATGCTCAGCTCGTGTTCGGCTCGTTTATATTTCGAGCTCAAAAAATGTGTTCGTATTCGGCTCATTTGCTTAACGAGCAGAACACGAGCTGTTCACGAACAAAGAGTCCTTTTAACAACCCTAATCATGTAGCCATAAGACAATAAGAGTTTGAGTAAGATTTAAAAAATATTATTTATATTAAAACATCATTTGAATCTAATTTAATAATTTTTATTCTA
>JXCR01031671.1:288784-330399 GCA_002079205.1 Phalaenopsis hybrid cultivar | reverse complement strand
TCATTGTTTTCTCTTAAAAATCCTTCCTTTTAGTTCATTTCTCTTGTTGGGGTTTAATCAATCTCTTTTTTAATGCAATGCATTGGCTTGACATGTGCTTTCATTTTCTCTTCAAAAAATTTATAAAAAAAAAAAAAAGCTATAATTTTATAGTGATCTTCATTGTTTAATTGATATTTTAATTTGATGTTAGTTTTCTNTTAATGCAATGCATTGGCTTGACATGTGCTTTCATTTTCTCTTCAAAAAATTTATAAAAATAATAAAAAAAAGCTATAATTTTATAGTGATCTTCATTGTTTAATTGATATTATAATTTGATGTTAGTTTTCTAAAAAAAAAAAAATTAAAATACTAACTATGAAATTCACTTAAAATAATTGATATTTAAACGCTTATTGCAAAAGTTTGCATTTTGTTGTAATTCATATTCTTGAAGTAACATTATACTAAAATTATACCTCATATTACTTTCAATGAGTTAAGATTTTACAGTTAGACTGGCGGTGGATGGGAAAGATGTGACAAAATTGCATAAATCTATTTGAGATAACTAAATCAAAACATGGCACAAAAGTGCAAAAAATAAGAAAATATAGAAAATATAAAGAACGAAAAATTTAATGTAGAAAAACTCCAGAACGTGAACAAACCATGCAGTCACATCATACTCGCTCTCAAGAAGTACGTCAACAAATAACAAACACTAAAAAGCTTTGAAAGCTTTTAAAAGACTTTGATGAAAGTAGGAATGTCCTACTTTTCATTTTAATTGTCCAATAAAAACTTTATATAAGCAAACATGGGAGTAATATAATTATTAAATATTATATTATTCCTTTTAATCCATAAGTGATGTGCCATATAATGAAACAAGAAGGTAAAATCTCTCAAGGTTTTTGGTGGTGAAGGTATCTACACGAAAAATTATTTGAAATATATTATCATTAGGAAGGAAAAAAAATACCATGATGTATACATCACTTCAATAAAAGAAGTGAAGCAACACATTCAATGAATAAGCAAGTTTGGGTTTCTCAAGAGGAGAAATAAAACAACATTCCTAATGAGTAGGAATGCCTCTAGCCATAAGAATATGAATGGTTTTAAGTCTAGTGTGATGATTTTCAAAATAATGAATTCATAATGAGTAGGCTGAAGATGAGCTGAATCCGATAATTAGAGACCAAACTATTAAGGGCCAAATTGCATCTACTACTAGATCTAAGTTCATGAAGTTTGGTGTTAGTCGGATCATTATATTCCTCCTCAAATGGTGTTTTTACCAACCTCAAGTACCATAGGATGCTCATGAGCCCCTCCCCATAATTGTTTTTTTTTTCTAGTCAAAGATAAGGAAATAGTACAGTNTGTAAGTTCATGAAGTTTGGTGTTAGTCGGATCATTATATTCCTCCTCAAATGGTGTTTTTACCAACCTCAAATACCATAGGATGCTCATGAGCCCCTCCCCATAATTGTTTTTTTTCTAGTCAACGATAAGGAAATAGTACAGCAAGAGGAGAAGTCGCGCTCCAGTGATACGAAGGCATGATTGAGTTTTCCCCACTATGACATCTTTTAAACTAAAAATAGAAGTTAAATCCGATGAGGTATCACAAATAACTAACACAAAAAGTTTACATGGCTATATTGGTTCAAAATTAGCTCAGGATCACGAAGATGTTAATGAGGAGACATAATTGAAGTCCTTGCCTGAAGATGTTTTATTAATATTCGTAGTCCCTTGTTTGTCCTTTTTTTTTAATAGATGAGGTTTTGACTATTAAACCAGTGTCACAAGGAAATTATAAGAACTTGACAACTACAAGTGTATCAATGATTGATGAGTTAAACATTTTCTATGTGCCTTCTAGATTTAAATCTAGAAAGAAAGATATTTTATTTTATAAAGTTGCTACACATTTAACCNTCCAGTGATACGAAGGCATGATTGAGTTTTCCCCACTATGACATCTTTTAAACTAAAAATAGAAGTTAAATCTGATGAGGTATCACAAATAACTAACACAAAAAGTTTACATGGCTATAATGGTTCAAAATTAGCTCAGGATCACGAAGATGTTTATGAGGAGACATAATTGAAGCCCTTGCCTGAAGATGTTTTATTAATATTCGTAGTCCCTTGTTTGTCCTTTTTTTTAATAGATGAGGTTTTGACTATTAAACCAGTGTCACAAGGAAATTATAAGAACTTGACAACTACAAGTGTATCAATGATTGATGAGTTAAACATTTTCTATGTGCCTTCTAGATTTAAATCTAGAAAGAAAGATATTTTATTTTATAAAGTTGCTACACATTTAACCAACTCTAATATAATACTTATGAGTGATTTTAATGAAAAAATTTGAGGATATACCTCTTCCTTGTTATTATTCTCCTCTTGTTAATAAGATTTTGGATAATGATTTATTATCTGAAAAATGGTCTATTTTTCAAGTCAAAATGTATAAGGCTATGTGGAAAAATAGTGCGCCTGATGAGAAGTTAGGTCTAAGATATGTAAAAAGGCTAGATAAGTCTGAACTTTCCATTGTTTCATGTAGAATGATCTCTAAACTTAAAGATGATGAGGTTCTTGCCTCTCAATGCGGTCAAGACAGCTTATAATATAGTTTAGCCATTCTGTAAGAGAATCTAGCTTGTGGTTAACTTCAAAGATGCATTCTTTCAACATGTGGAGATATTTTGAAAGAGGGCTTCGTCGAGATACCACAAGCTAAGTATTGACGTCTAGGATCCCCTAGAGTCTGGTGACTCCTCACACCGAATGAGCCTCAAAATCAATAGTCTTGTCACTCCACTAGCTCTCTAAAGGATGGACAAGGTCAGAACCACTTTTTGGTCCCACTGTGCGGGCGGGCTATCATGTTAACTNATTGAGGATATACCTCTTCCTTGTTATTATTCTCCTCTTGTTAATAAGATTTTGGATAATGGTTTATTGTCTGAAAAATGGTCTATTTGTCAAGTCAAAATGTATAAGGCTATGCGGAAAAATAGTGCTCCTGATGAGAAGTTAGATCTAAGATATGTAAAATGGCTAGATAAGGCCGAACTTTCCATTGCTTCATGTAGAATGATCTATAAACTTAAAGATGATGAGGTTCTTGCCTCTCAATGCGGTCGAGACAACTTATAATATAGTTTAGCCATTCGTAAGATAATCTAGCTTGTGGTTAACTTCAAAGATGCATTCTTTCAACATGTGGAGATATTTTGAAAGAGGGCTTCGTCGAGATACCACAAGCTAAGTATTGACGTCTAGGATCCCCTAGAGTCTGGTGACTCCTCACACCGAATGAGCCTCAAAATCAATAGTCTTGTCACTCCACTAGCTGTCTAAAGGATGGACAATGTCAGAACCACTTTCTATTCCCACTATGCGGGCGGGCGGGCTATCATGTTAACATTTCTAGAATAGGAACATGTTGATGAAGGAAGAAAATGTGACAGTGATTTGATTACAGAAAGATTTGGGCGTACATAACTATGGAGCCCAATCTTATATATAGACATTCGAGCGCTGCGATGCTATTTGCGACTCCAGGCCCTAAATTAAAATTTCCACAATATGTTCTGAATGGTCACTCTAATTAGATTTGATTGGAAGCTGCGATGCCTAGAATGGTGTCGAATGCCAGACCCCTCGAGCATTGTCTCATCAACCAACATCTTAAAGCCCTTAATGGTGCGATAAGGTGCTGAACTTTGAGGTTGTGACTCCATGATAGTGTTGCAATGTACGGAAGGTTCCATCATTATTTGCACGCGAAGCAGCGACATTGACGCGAGCATCACAACCCCTTAATTTATCTATATTTATATTTATTCATAAATACCTTTAAATAGTTTCTTTCCTTGCACTTACTTATGCAACCAAACCGAGCTTTGTTAATGTTTATTGAGTAATAAAATAATATAATACGGGCAAAGGTTAGGAATTGGTGTGACAAAACTAATTTCCAATTCAAAAAATTATATTATTTAAAAAAAAAAGAATATTATGGTATGAACTTAAATTTGGTATGCACCCCCACCAAATGATGAAATATTTGCATACGTAAAACGTACATAGAGTTGCGTACATATTAGATTATTAGGAGGATACATGTATGTTACACTTAGGTTATACCTCTTGTAATTTTTCTTGTAATCTATGTATAACCTATATGTACCATCCGAATAACCTAATATGCACGCAACTCTGCGTACATCTTACGTACGCAAACATGAATTCATTTAGGAATTTAAACTAACAAAAAAAAAAAGGAATTTCAACTCATAAAATGTAGTGACATGCATACAATGGGGCATCTTAGGAAAGGACAATTGAATTGATGTATGTTAATGTTTATGGTACCACTAAATCATGAGCTTTTGATGGGATGTAATATACNTATATTTATTCATAAATACCTTTAAATAGTTTCTTTCCTTGCACTTACTTATGCAACCAAACCGAGCTTTGTCAATGTTTATTGAGTAATAAAATAATATAATACTGGCAAAGGTTAGGATTTGGTGTGACAAAACTAATTTCCAATTCAAAAAATTATATTATTTTTAAAAAATAGAATATTATGGTATGAACTTAAATTTGGTATGCACCCCCACCAAATGAATTCATTTAGGAATTTAAACTAAATAAAAAAAAAAAAAGGAATTTCAACTCATAAAATGTAGTGACATGCATACAATAAGGCATCTTAGGAAAGGACATTTGAATTGATGTATTTTAATGTTTATGGTACCACTAAATCATGAGCTTTTGATGGGATGTAATATATTATATCAATATTAATTCAAGTGTCAAATGAATGGACTCATCGTTTCAATGCCAAGTCAAGAATGGATGCCATAAATAAANAGGATGCACTGTCAAAATGATTTATGCTGAGCCAACACAAGAAAGTTAATGATGGTCCATGATGGGCACATGTTGTCTCCTCATGGTCAACTTTCTTTATTATATGTGAAGATTTTAAGATATATTTGTATGATTTAAGAGAAAGATCGAAATATTACAATCCGATTGTAAATAGATTAATGCAAAATGTTATAAGTTCTAGATTTAATGTTAAAGTCCAATGTGTTAGATTAATTAATTTTGAGAGGACTTGAAGATCGATTTGTCCAAACCAGATAGCGAAACAATGGACATCAGAGCTGAAACCGAGCAAAGGACAATAGATCTCCGAGCGGACAAGAGAGGCGAGCCAGAATATTGAGGAAGTCGTAGATAAGGTCGACTGAACAACCCTCATATGACCCTCTCATAATTCGACCCGTCGGGGACGAACAAACCAGCGTAAGTCAACATATATTTATTTAATATATGTATATTGATGTATCAACAAATGATTTATGTACCCCTAAAATCTCTTGTATAGAGGGAGCATAAAGTTAATTGTGCACATAATCTACCTCCTATACCTATAAACAAGAAACACAATATGAGGAAAGGAAGAGGGTGGGGGATGGAAAAAANAAAATCTCTTGTATAGAGGGAGCATAAAGTTAATTGTGCACATAATCTACCTCCTATACCTATAAACAAGAAGCCCAAGGAAAACTCATTCTACTGTTCACTCCTTACCATCATACCTGTCCTCCATTCCTCGGATTCCAGACATTTTTGGGTTCAACATTGCGCTACCATTCTGTAAATTCATCATAATTTGATATTTTTTTGAATAAATTTCTACATATTGTAGTATACGTTGATTTTATGCATAAACAACAAAGAAAAAGCTTAAACCATAACCATTTTAAGAAACAATTTATTGCACAACAGTTTCACATCCAACTTATTGGCAGTTGCAATTGTCCCGAATGAACTCTTAGACAACATTTATTTGAAATCGTGCTGTTCAATGGCCGACTTGACAAAGAAAAGGATCATTTTTATGTAAATTCTGTTGGAATATGTTTGTGAAAACTTAACATTGCTTGTCTTAGATTGCCCCTGTTAGACTTGTTGTCATGGATACNAGGATCATTTTTATGTAAATTCTGTTGGAATATGTTTGTGAAAACTTAACATTGCTTGTCTTAGATTGCCCCCGTTAGACTTGTTGTCATGGATATGATGGTTTTATGATTTTATGTGTATAGAATCCTTGGGCTTTTTAAACATATTTTGTTCATTCAAATTAAATTTACCGACACGTTCTGTGAATCAAACCTCAGAGATAATGCGCAGGATGGATNTGGATACGATGGTTTTATGATTTTATGTGTATAGAATCCTTGGGCTTTTTAAACATATTTTGTTCATTCGAACTAAATTTATCGACATGTTCTGTGAAACAAACCTCAGAGATAATGCGCAGGATGGATGAGAGAGAGAGAGATAGAGCAGTAACAAGAGTTTTGATAGGATTAATTTAATAGTCATTTAGTGTAGAAATGACCTCCTATTTGTAGATTTTGAAGGAACCTACGTTCAATTACATATTTGCATCTGTTTTAATCGGGGTGTTACACGTTATTAAGACACCTTTTAGTTTTTATAACCACTTTGGGGGCACCTTTTCTTATTCTTACCTGCTTTTAGGCTCCTTTTTCGTATTTGTAACCGCTTGAATATGGTCATCTGATGACCCGACAACCTTATCGCTCGATCTGATGGAAGCCTTCGGTTGGCCTGAAGACGTTCGGTCGGCCGAAAGGTCTTCGATCAACCCTTTCAATGGAGAATTCTGAGAAGAGGTACTCTTATCGTAAGGATAAACTTGGTCATCAGTCAGAGAGCGTACCACCGTAATCTGATGGGTAGTTTTCATTGGATAAGGAGCCTTCTCAAAGGGTTAGAAAAGTGTTCTATAGGGACCCTTTGGCCATTCTATGAGGAGTTCTGGAATCAGTTGAGGGATATGACCATGAATGGTCNACACGTTATTAAGACACCTTTTAGTTTTTATAACCACTTTGGGGGCACCTTTTCTTATTCTTACCTGCTTTTTGGCTCCTTTTTCGTATTTGTAACCGCTTGAATATGGTCATCAGATGACCCGACAACCTTATCGCTCGATCGGATGGAAGCCTTCAGTTGGCCGGAAGACGTTCGGTCGGCCGAAAGGTCTTCGATCAACCCTTTCAATGGAGAATTCTGAGAAGAGGTACTCTTATCGTAAGGATAAACTGGGTCATCAGTCAGAGGGCGTACCACCGTAATTTGATGGGTAGTTTTCATTGGATAAGGAGCCTTCTCAAAGGTTAGAAAAGTGTTCTATAGGGACCCTTTGGCCATTCTATGAGGAGTTCTAGAATCAGTTGAGGGATATGATCATGAATGGCTGTCCCTCGGAATTGTTTCCTTCTATCGCTATGATCGGCGGTGCTTCCATTTGGTCGATTTAGAGTTCCGACTAAAGAAAACGATGCTTAATATTTCCATCATGCGGTGTTTGCCAATGATACCTATTGGATTTTCTTGAGATTCATGTGGGCATATTTTTATTGTACCAATTTATGAACTTGTTTAGACGTCTTTTAGAATATATATAATAGGAAGATTTAAAGCGACTTTACTTATTGTACATTAGATACGTGTTTGCACGAATATCAAAAAAATCTAATGGACGAAAATACGAAAGGAGTACAGCTAGAGAGGGCCCACAGATAGAAAACCAATAGCCCATAGACGGAAGACGAAGGGCCTACAAATAAAAGACAAAGGGCTCACAAGCGGAAGACAAAGGTATATCAGTAGAAGACTAGGGTCCAACACTAGAAAGTTAAATGTTCACTATCAGAATAATGAAGGACTTGTGTGACCAGGNATATTTCCATCATGCGGTGTTTGCCAATGATACCTATTGGATTTTCTTGAGATTCATGTGGGCATATTTTTAATGTACCAATTTATGAACTTGTTTAGACGTCTTTTAGAATATATATAATAGGAAGATTTAAAGTGACTTTACTTATTGTACATTAGATACGTGTTTGCACGAATATCAAAAAAATCTAATGGACGAAAATACGAAAGGAGTACAGCTAGAGAGGGCCCACAGATAGAAAACCAATAGCCCATAGACGGAAGACGAAGGGCCTACAAATAAAAGACAAAGGGCTCACAAGCGGAAGACAAAGGTATATCAGTAGAAGACTAGGGTCCAACACTAGAAAGTTAAATGTTCACTATCAGAATAATGAAGGACTTGTGTGACCAGGTGCAACCCTCCAAAGCCAGGGTTGAAGGCTGACCGAGCGAAGGCCATCCAAACTGAAGACTAAAGCCTATTAGCCAAGCAATGGCATTGATCTACCTCTCGTCATAACCCGACCTAAGGGAAGAATGCATCATCCACATGTCTCACAGAAGCTCCTAAGGTTCCTCATATGGGGCCGGGAACTAACCATCACATTACCACATGGACCATCCCCGAAGAATCGTCCTGTATGGGAGTAAGCTACCTATTAGATTATGGTGATTCACCATCTGTCTAATAACCTAGTCTTATTTTGCCGTTAGGAGTTCTTTATCCTGGGATCAATTGTTGGCAACCAACATACAACCGATCGAAAAAATCAAGCTGGTTGAGTCAACTCTCGTCGACCCGAAGACCCTCAAGGGCTGATCAACAACTCCAATTAAGCATAGTCGGACGAACAAGTTTTGTCAAATCAGGATCGACTAATTTCAACCGACCNAGCTGGTTGAGTCAACTCTCGTCGACCCGAAGACCCTCAAGGGCTGATCAACAACTCCAATTAAGCATAGTCAGACGAACAAGTTTTGTCAAATCAGGATCGACTAATTTCAACGGGCTNTCCTAAGGTTCCTCATATGGGGCCGGGAACTAACCATCACATTACCACATGGACCATCCCCGAAGAATCGTCATGTATGGGAGTAAGCTACCTATTAGATTATGGTGATTCACCATCTGCCTAATAACCTAGTCTTATTTTGCCGATAGGAGTTCTTTATCCTGGGATCAATTGTTGGCAACCAACATACAACCGATCGAAAAAATCAAGCTGGTTGAGTCAACTCTCGTCGACCCGAAGACCCTCAAGGGCTGATCAACAACTCCAATTAAGCATAGTCAGACGAACAAGTTTTGTCAAATCAGGATCGACTAATTTCAACGGGCTGAGTCAAAGAGTGGCCTCACTGAAGATCTCTATATGTAAAATACTTAAAATATTATGTTTAATACAGGGACAAACATGTAACTTTCCTAGTCAGCTGAACGATATTGTCGTTGCTATCTCGATACAAAATAGGATGTGTGTCAAACATGGGCCGACATAAATTTACATCGACCAGTATTGACACAATTATGACGTTAAGTTTCCATCAAGTGATTTGACGGCAAAAATTTACAATGATGGATTTGCTCGATGCTAATTCTAATGCAGATAAATATCTGACACAAATGTGGACGCTAAGACAAGTAGCAACGCCAGTTTTAACACCAACTTTTTGTTTTTTGTTTTTTTGATACAAATGGAGATTTGTGTCAGAAATGTATTTGATTAGCGTCAGACAATTTCGATGCTAACCGACTTGTTTCCTGTAGTGTGTTCCCCCCATCTCTTCTATAAACAGGAAATTTATTTCCTCAAAAAATGCTAATCAACAATTCAAACTATTGTTCATTATTTTAAATNGGATTTGCTCGATGCTAATTCTAATGCAGATAAATATCTGACACAAATGTGGACGCTAAGACAAGTAGCAACACCAGTTTTAACACCAACTTTTTGTTTTTTTTTTTTTGATACAAATGAAGATTTGTGTCAGAAATGTATTTGATTAGCGTCAGGCAATTTCGATGCTAATCGACTTGTTTCCTGTAGTGTGTTCCCCCCATCCCTTCTATAAACAGGAAGTTTATTTCCTCAGAAAATGCTAATCAACAATTCAAACTATTGTTCATTATTTTAAACNTATTCAATTCAAACAATTAACTTCTCATACTTACATTAATTGCAAATTCACAAAAATTGTGAGNTATTCAATTCAAACAATTAACTTCTCATACTTACATTAATTGCAAATTCACAAAAATTGTGAGAAAAAAAAAACTGCTCTCTATTCTATGTTCAAACCGTTTGAATTTGAATTAAATGGATCTCATTTAAATAAAATTCCAACACTTAAATTTTTATATCTTAGACATAATCAAGACATACATTTCATACCAATCTCGCATTAACACTAAATAATATGATAATGATGATGATGATGATGATGATCATCATCATCATCATCATTTGAGAGTTAAATATCAAAACTAATAGNAAATGGATCTCATTTAAATAAAATTCCAACACTTAAATTTTTATATCTTAGACATAATCAAGACATACATTTTATACCAATCTCGCATCAACACTAAATAATATGATAATGATGATGATGATGATGATGATGATGATGATTATCATCATCATCATTATTTGAGAGTTAAATATCAAAACTAATAGCATATTTAATGAATTAAAAGTTATTTCCACAACCTCATAATTGCTCCAATAATTGAAAATTTCAAAGCCATAGTCATCAACATTTCAAAATAAATCAAGCATGAAAAAGTTCCCTTTAATAAACCTAAAAATTTGAAGAGCTATAAATACTTATACCTATTTAAATCATTTCTAAATATGGAAATAGACTTCTTAAATAAAAAGATACTCGAACCATTGAAATCATGTGATCTTTAATGAAGACAACTCAGAGCCACATTAATAGCCAAGAGTCCTTCATACCAATTGACTACATCATATATTTATACACAATATACCCTAATAAGATATCTGCATCCCTCTTCAATTCTCTTTATTAGCCCCCCTCTTTAACCTCCATCTGCTAATCCTTCCAATCAAGCATAAAAAAATGCATTAGGGTTTGATTAACCGACTAATACATACTTAAATTCTCTTACAAGTGAGAAGGAACATACCCTAATTATCTTTGACAGTCGTGCAAGCCGGACGCCGAGGAGGCAGCTGATGATGAGGTGTTCTCTGCATTCATCACCATCAGACATAATTAGAATTAATACATTTTTGCATGTCTGACACATAAAGCTTCATATGCACATACATGCTCTTAAATCCTTAACATCATACCTAAAATATCATCGTTATGATATGTAAATACATAATTGTGTGTGGTGTGTATGTAAATTTCCCTTTTAATTCTCATTTAACATGCTTTGAGATTAGTGCGTACCTGCAGTTTGGGCCTCAGGGTCTCCACAGCATCTCTGGCCTGCTGCCCCACATTGCCCCCTTGCTGCTATGAATATAATTAAATGCACATAAAATTATTTGGAATATTTTTATAAAGTCTAAAGTTAGATAAATCAACCTTTCGNCACGGGAGTATTCAAATAATAAGAAAGCTCATAAAATAATCTCATCAAGCAAAAATAAATTTGTATTTAATGACATTTCATAATCCATCAAAAGATGTAAATAAGGACTTATTCTATGATGAACTCCATGGTTTTCCTATTTGAAATGAATAAAGTATTAATTAATTTTTAAAATAAATATTGTATATTGCAAATTTTACTTTACATTATACTAAACTTACAATAATTTGTAGCATACTACAAAAGAAAATTTTCATATGTTCTACAAAGCTTATTTATGTAATAAGTTGCTTAAAGATAAATGTCTATTAAAAGCCATAGTTGAATACATAAAAAATTTTATAAGAATATATTCTTCATATGTTTAATTATTTATTTAATAATTTCTAGAGCAATTTTGGTTCGAAAATTGATAGATTNTATTCTTCATATGTTTAATTATTTATTTAATAATTTCTAGAGCAATTTTGGTTCGAAAATTGATAGATTAAAACTATTGAATTAGTCTTTCTTCCCTTTAAGATTAGGGAAGGTAGTTGTTAATTGGATAGGAGAGTGCACATTATGAATGGCGAATGATGTCATTAGGGATAGGGCTATCGACTTGGCTTGCTGTTCGCGAATAACTTGTGTTCAGCTTGTTAAATAGCTCGTGTTCTGCTTGTCCGTTAAGCTTAACGAGCTGAACATGAACAAACATTTGTTCGCTCATGTTCGTCTCGAATTGGNTTCGCGAACAACTTGTGTTCAGCTTGTTAAATAGCTCGTGTTCTGCTTGTCCGTTAAGCTTAACGAGCTGAATATGAACAAACATTTGTTCGCTCTTGTTCGGCTCGAATTGACTCGAAAAGAAAGAAATAAATAAAAATATTGCTTAAACATATAATACATATTCATAAAATTAAATATTATAAATTATAATTAATTAATTTTTTTTAAAATAAAAAAAAATTTATCAAATTTTAAAAAATTAAACTCTATAAATTATAATATATAACGAATTATTAATAAATATTGCTTATATAAATATTATATATTTATATAATATAAGTTATATAATTAATATAATATACTATGAAAGTATAACTTTAGGCTTCGACTGCTTCACCCTCTTCAAAATCGCGAAAGGCGCTCGACGAGTCGGCAACTCTTCTCCTTCCTCTCAAAATCGCGAAAGGCGTTCGGCGAGTCAACGACGGCCGCACTCCTACTCTTAAAATCGCGAAAGGGTTTCGGCGGCGAGAGCTTAAGTTTTGTTGTTTGTCTTTCTCTTCCTCTTCCGAGTTCCGAGTCATCTTCCTCTTCCTCTTCCGATTCATCTCCTCCAATTTCGAGCCTAACTCGAGCCGAAAAATATTATTCGAGTCGAGCACGAACACACTGTTCACGAGCTATTTCGAACACGAGCCAATGTCGATCAAACCGAACACGAGCCGACCCTGCTCGTTTATAGCCCTAATTAGGGATAATACCGAGAGAAAGAAAATTGAAGCTAGCACCAACATTGACCATTGTACNTTTCTCTTCCTCTTCCGAGTTCCGAGTCATCTTCCTCTTCCTCTTCCGATTCATCTCCTCCAATTTCGAGCCGAACTCGAGCCGAAAAATATTATTCGAGTCGAACACGAACACACTGTTCACGAGCTATTTCGAACACGAGCCAATGCCGATCAAACCGAACACGAGCCGACCCTGCTCGTTTATAGCCCTAATTAGGGATAATACCGAAGAGAAAGAAAATTGAAGCTAGCACCAACATTGGCCATTGTACTTATGCCATCAAATTCCAACTAGTTGATATGTACAATCATAATCCATACAATAATAGTTAGTTAAGAAATAATGAGAATTAAACTTAATGTTATTTAGTTTAATATTTAATCAAACTAAATGATAACATTTACTTTATTGATCATAAATATAGTAATATATATTTGTTCAAACTTCATAGATTAGTTCCTAGCAATCTAAATTAATCAAGAACATAATTTAGTGATCCATGGCCTTAGCATTCACAACTATCTAGTGGATGCATGCATGCTTTATCTAAATTGTCAAGAAATGTGTTAGTAGTCAATTTACCCAACCTAGATTGCTCTAAAGGCCATCTCTGTGTTGATTGCTAATTATGTAAATAAAACTATCTTTTAGGTCTATAAATTAGATGATCACTTCAAAACTTTTAAAATTACATCATATAAACTTATTTAAACATATAACGCTCACTTGTTTATGATAGAAGCAATACAAGCACATCATTTAGGGCTGTAAAAAAAGCTCGTCGTTCGCGAATAGCTCGTATTTGGCTCGATACGTAGTTCGCGTTCGCTTAGTTCGTTAAACAAGTAAACCAAACACAAAAAAAAAAAAAAATTATTTTTTTTTAGTTTGAATTATAAATGAGCCAGACACAAACAAGAAGGTGTTTGATCGTGTTCATTTTGGTTCAAATAAATATATATTTAAAAATTAATATAATTTTAAAATTTTCTAGTAAAATTTTATGATATATTTGATAGAAAAATTTAAAATATAAAATTTGTCAAATTATTACAAAAAAGAAATTTTAACTCAAAATTATCTGAAATTGATCTCCAACTTTTTTTTTTGATAATTTTCTAATAAATAATTAAATTTATTATTTTTACAATTGTTTAGCTCATTTCAAACTGAACACGAACCGAACACAAGCAATTCCAACAATCCAAACAATTTAAACAATGCAAATTAAATTCAAACAAATCGAACCGAACACGAACATCCATTTCACGAACAATTTCAAACAGATTTAATTTCAAACGAACCAAACATGAATATAAGCTCTGTCCGCTCGTGTACGGTTCATTTACACCCCTAACATCATTGTCAATAATTAGTGTAGACGGCAAAAGAAATGTGATTAATAGTTAAATTTCTAAAAATATTAGGAAATAAGGGACTATCCATTTGAATATTAAGAGCATCACAAAGGAGATATTGAAAATAAGAACTTTAAATGTTTTTTATGATGAAATGATAATTAAGCATAATTTTTTTTGCAATTAACATGTGACAACAGAAGGTTTAGGGGAAAGAAAGTAAAGAGTTTGATTGGATCCGGCTAGAATAAGGCTTAGTAGATTACAACCACTAGAAAATTTCTAGGCAAACATGATAAACATAACTTATTATATTTAGTATTCCTTCATTAAAATATTATTCAATGATTACACAAAAAAATTAAAATAAAAAAGTAACAAAATATATTAAATATATAAGAAATATTATGATATTCAAGCATTATCCTACATCTTTATGGTTCTCTAGGAAACAATTAGTGGTGCCTCGATTATGTCATCGATTGTAAAAAAGCAAGGAGGTTGTTTAAGTCTTCATATTGAGTAGCTTAAAATAAAGAAGAAATAACTGACCAACTTATGAGGTTTCTAAGAAGATATTTCTAGTCAACAACTAGAGGATTTTAATCCCAGAGAAGTTTTATATAAAAAGGATTCATTAAGATCCTAGTTGTANATTTAAACAATGCAAATTAAATTCAAACAAATCGAACCGAACACGAACATCCATTTCACGAACAATTTCAAATAGATTTAATTTCAAACGAACCAAACATGAATATAAGCTATGTCCGCTCGTGTACGGTTCATTTACACCCCTAACATTATTGTCAATAATTAGTGTAGACGGCAAAAGAAATGTGATTAATAGTTAAATTTCTAAAAATTNATTTTCCTCCATCATATCAACAATAGCATACTCAATATATTTTATAAAACCGAAACTCAGGGGCTGTTTGGGCCAGCTTATTTGGTGCGGTGGAGTTTTGAAAATGCACCTGACCTGTTTGGATAAACTGCTTTTTGGCGGCTTATGCGTTTTTAAAACGTTGAAAGCAGTGTTTTCACATCGCATCTATAGGTGCGGTGAGCTTTCTGACAGCAGTTTGACTTTTCCAAAAAATTAAAAATTTGTAATAGCCACCGCACCTAAGCTTATCAGCAGCAGTAGCTTATTCAATAAGTAGCAGTAGTTTATTCAATAAGCAGCAGCTGCCCCAAACATACCCTCACAGTTTCTTCAAGCAATGAGGNATTTTCCTCCATCATATCAACAATAGCATACTCAATATATTTTATAAAACCGAAACTCAGGGGCTGTTTGGGGCAGCTTATTTGGTGCGGTGGAGTTTTGAAAATGCACCTGACATGTTTGGATAAACTGCGTTTTGGCGGCTTATGCGTTTTTAAAACGTTGAAAACAGTGTTTTCACATCGCACCTATAGGTGCGATGAGCTTTCTGACAGCAGTTTGACTTTTCCAAAAAAATAAAAATTTGTAATAGTCACCGCACCTAGCTTATCGGCAGCAGTAGCTTATTCAATAAATAGCAGCAGCTTATTCAATAAGCAGCAGCTGCCCCAAACAGACTCTCACAATTTCTTCAAGCAATGAGAATGTTAGTTTTGTAAATACATAAAAATTGTTGGGTATGTATGCAAGAATTAATCTCTTTTTTTTTGTAAATTTAATAAATCATCATATTTACGTTGATTTAAAATAAAGGAATATGCCACATGAGCAAAAGCTTTTCAGACGGTCAATTTTGAATAAGATTTGTGCGTAGACGATCAGCAAGGTCAAAAATGAAAATAAAATAAAAAGTATTTACTTATCTTTCAATTATTATTATTATTATTATTATTATTATTATANAGCTTTTCAGACGGTCAATTTTGAATAAGATTTGTGCGTAGACGATCAGCAAGGTCAAAAATGAAAATAAAAAAAAAAGTATTTACTTATCTTTCAATTATTATTATTATTATTATTATTATTATTATTCTTTTGGTCAATTAAGTAAAAATTAGACTTATAATTTCGTAAATTTGATTAATTATAATTCAATTAATGAGTAATTAATTGAATTAAGGAAAATAAAATTTAATACTCCAAGCCTGCCTAAATAGACTAATCTCAGCGCAAAATTTTGAATTGAGTTCTTTTTCAAGGAAGAAATTTAATTTTTAATTACTTTCTATTATTATACATATTTATTAAGAGCATTAAATCTCATATACTTCCATAATTATCAATATAATTTGCATCTAATGATCAATTAAGAATTTAAAAAAAAAAATGAAAAAAAATAATTTCAGATTTTTGAAAAACAGAGAAAAACAGAGCAATTCTGCTTCGAAGTTGAATGTTGATGAAGCTGATTTCAAAGCCTTAAATTTAAAAAAAAAAAAAAAAAATCTGAAAATATTTAAATTTTTCTGACCTGTTCTGATTGAGAAGCAGAATCCTCTCCCTTGTGGCCTGCCATCTCCAATTCTTCTCTTCCTACAATCACAAACTCTGTTTAGGCACCAATTCTTACTAATCCAGAGCAGTAGAAAGAGAAAGAGAAAAGGATGGGGATGGGGATAGAGATAGAGAGAGAGGGAGACCTGGGGGCTTAAGAGAGGGGTAGAGAGAGAAGGAGGAGGGCAGTGGAATGGGGAGGAAGAGGGGGGGGGAGGAGATATATTGTGGAGGGGAAAAGAGAGAAGGCCAGAGAAGGGGAGGTTGAGTGTGGGGAGAAAAATAGGAATCTATTTAAGAAGGCATGAGAATAGGGCGTGCTTGTGAGTTTAGAGATAGAGAGAGAAAGGTAGAGATAGAGGATTTGGGGTTATGGTGGTTAGCCCATGAGAGTTGAATTAGCCAGCACACACTCCTCTTCTTCGTCCCCTAACTTCTCTATTGTCCTTTTTCTCATTGGGTGTTTCCACTTTGGATCTTCCTTTTCTATCGTTATTCCCGTTTGCTTGGAATTGATTAATTTTATGGAGTTCGAATTTGGGCTTGAGCTTGAGCTCGAGCTTAATTGAACGAGTTTGACACGGCTTGCAAGCCAGCTTGTTTAGTATAGAAGAGAAAAGGGTGTCATTTTAAGCTAGCTTTATAATTAGATGATAAATCGAATGAACAATTAGGAGATAAATAATAAGAAATCATATACAAAGTATTGTTTTTTAACAACATTAATACCTTAAAGCTGTTGGTAGAATTTAAGGTATTTTGAGTATTTNTCATTTTAAGCTAGCTTTATAATTAGATGATAAATCGAATGAACAATTAGGAGATAAATAATAAGAAATCATGTACAAAGTATTGTTTTTTAACAACATTAATACCTTAAAGATGTTGGTAGAATTTAAGGTATTTTGAGTATTGTTGGATCCCGATTGGCTTTTGTGAACACACATAGAGAGTTAGGGTCGAGTGAAGGAAAGAATAAAGCGAACCAAGAGTTGCAACGAATAAAACAAAGGGGGTTCTAATGGTCTGCCTCTTTTTTGTCGTTNTTTGGATCCCGATTGGCTTTTGTGAACACACATAGAGAGTTAGGGTCGAGTGAAGGAAAGAATAAAGCGAACGAAGAGTTGCAACGAATAAAACCAAGGGGGTTCTAATGGTCTGCCTCTTTTTTGTCGTTTTTTTTGTCTCTTATTTATGAGAATGTTTTTTGTATAATTACAGAAATGAAAGAACAGTTATGGAAATCGTTCTTAATATGAGCGATTCTCTAATAAACTGTGTGAATTTTATTCTATATCTGTATTGCAATTTAAATTTTGATAGGACGGCAATTGGTTGATCGATTTATTAGGACGCAGTCGACTGAGGCAATCGACTAGGTGACGACTGTGTCTTGTGTTTGGTCGACTAAGGGTTTTAGTCAAATGATGAGCTCGTCTGTCGTGGCAAAAGAGGGTTAGCCGTCCAATCACGATCAGGTGATTTATGTATGCGCTTCGGTCTTCAATCGGTCAACTGATGAGTTGATTTATTTTGTTGGGTGAATTGTGGCTTACTTGTAGCTTTGAATCATGTCTTACGGGGCCTACATCTCGTCTACCTCGTTGGCTCATTGTCTCAGCTGGATACCCCTATTAGCAAGTTCTTAGGCGGATTTTGTCACTGCTTGTGTGAGTCATCCGCTAAAACTTGCTGTTATGATTAATTAAGCCTCGCCCTTAGCGGATTTTGGCGCTATCAGGCGAGGGACCATCTCTCAAGCTTTGACCTGTTCTAGGTTTAGAGACGCAGTTTCACATGCTTGGTGATGACTTATAGGTCGACTGTCCCGGGTTTTTATTTTTGGTTGNATCAGGTGATTTATGTATGCGCTTCGGTCTTCAATCGGTCAACTGATGAGTTGATTTATTTTGTTGGGTGAACTGTGGCTTACTTGTAGCTTTGAATCATGTCTTACGGGGCCTACATCTCGTCTACCTGGTTGGCTCATTGTCTCAGCTGGATACCCCTATTAGCAAGTTCTTTGGCGGATTTTGTCACTGCTTGTGTGAGTCATCCGCTAAGACTTGCTGTTATGATTAATTAAGCCTCGCCCTTAGCGGATTTTGGCGCTATCAGGCGAGGGACCATCTCTCAAGCTTTGACATGTTCTAGGTTTAGAGACGTAGTTTCACATGCTTGGTGATGACTGATCGGTCGACTGTCCCGGGTATTTATTTTTGGTTTTTTGCTCGCTTTGAGATTTGTGTGGTAGCTCTAGTGTATACAATTATATTTTAAATTAATATTTTTTTAAACGAGCCAACTCATAAGCTAAAAAGTCGAGTCGCGACTAGCTTGAGCTTGGCTTGTTAGCTCGTCAAGCTCAATTCACGAGCCAATTTCGAGCCAGACTCTAGCTAGCTCATGACTTGGTTTGACTCACTTACACCCCTAACTACCCTCTCTATCTCTTTATCTCTCTATATGTGTACTAAAAAATGATATGCACGAATCTCGAAGCAATTTATAGTCTACCCCCTCCGAATTGACTATCCTCAGCCTACTTTTCCCTTTGAATGGAGGATTTTCCCCCATGAACAGAGGATGTCGACGCATAACTTTTCCCTCTGAAAGACTACCAATGCAGAACACTAAAATATTATGTACTATATTTTTCTAAGCAATGATAATATTACAATTTGCTTGTTGACCCTCCTATCAGAAATACATACGGTGCATACGGTGCATACGGTATCCGATCTTCACTTTTCATCACAACAAATGTGTATAACAGTGGACCATATTTAATTTTTTTTTTTTTAAATTAAAAAAAATTGATGAACAATAGAGATCGGACCGTATGTATATCTGCATACGGTGTCCTTATGCAATAATATTTTCCTTGTAAAAGGGGTTTTTTTACTCCCCCCACACTTGTAACCAAATAAAGTGAGTTCAGGAGCCTGGAACACCCCGATTCAGCCCCAATGGGACAAGTCTTCTCTCTCTCACCTTTACCCCGATTCACCCCCAACGGGACAAGTCTTCACTCTCTCACGTTTTTTTTTTCTCAATCGCACGCTCCATTCATCGGGCATGATTTACCGGACATATTTAGATTCAACAATCTCAATCCAGTAATTTTCTTTAAAAAAATTTAGTTTTTTTTTATATTTTTATGGTTGGAATTTAATTTGTGAAGTATAAGTCAGTTTTAATCACATTAATTTGATGACAACGAAACCGATTAATTCAAGGCATTTAAATCGTGAAGTATCAGTTAGTTTTCATGATTATCGCATTGATTTGATGACACCACAATTACTTAATTTAATCTATTTTTAATGCTCTACAATTTTTATAAATATATACCTTNAAAGCATGATGTGATTGTACATAAAAAATGTGCCAGCGTGGGATTGACAATACTATAGAGTCTTATATCCATCTTATTAGTTTTTCTCATCGAGAAATGAGTTATATGTAGGGTTACAGTGATTCACCCTCTGTCCGATGGCCTAGTCAAGTTTTGCTTGGGATTAAGGTCAGGCAACCAGATTAAAACAACTAATTAACAAAGCCTAGCTGACTGAATCAGTCTTGTCTACCCGAAGATAATCATGCTCAGCCAAATAACAACACTAGCTTTGTCGAGCTTACCGGATTGGCCTATGGAGTGAAAGTCATACTAGCCCATTCGGCTGAGCAAGAGCTTAATCGAGCGATAGACTCATGTATGTAATACCTAGTATGTCACTTGTATGTCATGTACATCTCCAATTAAAGTAGAGGNCAATATAGCATTCTTTTAATTCATTATACTTTGTAGTAGTATGTGCAGATGCATTTGACTTTTGTATGTGTAGCATAGTCGTTTGATGTGATCAGATATGTTTGATTTATATAAATATAAATCAGCTTTTCGGTATTTTCTTGTCAGAACAGTGATATTTAATTTTGTTGAGAAAATAACAAATTCTGCTGCACAAATTATTCATTTAATTAAAAAAATTTGTAAATAAGCTGTTTACAAAACACACTAACCAAACAGCTAAACAACTTATTCAGAACAGGGACAAAATGGTCAATTTTCCAGAATCAGTTGTTTTCCATAAGCGTCAACCAAAAAGTCATACAACTTATCTGGATAAGCTGTTCATCAGCAGATTATCAGGATAAGCTGCTTATCAGCAGAAGCTGGATAAGCTGCAGCTGCTCAGCAGAAGCTGGATAAGCTGCAGCTGCCCCAAACAGACCCTAAGACTTCGACGCCACAATATTATAGCCTTTCTCGAATGGTTATGCACTTTGAAATTCAGAATTTTAGATGTGAAATGCCAATTAAGGGGAAACAAATTGAAGTAGATGGTAGACAGGAGTTTGGGATGTGAATGGTAATTAGAAGAGTCAAGTCTAAGACGTGAAGTGAGTAAAAAGTGAGCCGTAGTCTGGTGGACCAAGAGAAGCGGCAAGAATGAGGAGAAGGAGAACTTGGCAAGTGACAAACTCAATCTACTCTTGCTTGAAAAAGTAGGTTGTTTTATTTGCTATTTTTTCATTTGTGAATCTCTTGTAAATGTTTGTTTTTCTAGATAAAGTTGAAAATTTTCTATCTCTGTTGAGCGAAATCATGATAGGCTAAGAACCTTTTCTATAGGAATTATAAGTTAATTTGTCTGAAAAAAAAATACTTGTTTGTTTTTCTTCAATTTTCATTTAGCATTAGCTCGNGAGCTTGGAATTGTAGTGCCAAGTATATAACACCGTAAAACTAGATTGAACTGTCGCGATGCTCTCAACAGCATATTGAAAAGCTAAAAAGATACAGAGCATGTTTCCTCAACATCAATTTTCATTTAGCATTAGCTCAGTGTGGTTTAATGGCATTACAAAAGTCTTAATCTACATTTGAAAGATTCACAACTAGGATTTAAGATAATATAAATATTGCTTTTGAACCGTAGCAATCGTGTAGTGAAATAAAAAATTTGATTTTGAAATAACGAATTGCATGGGCATATTGGATTATGGATGTTTGGAATTAGGGTTCATAGCTATCGATATATGTTTTAAACGGTTTTTCTTTCTCGTTAAAAGTTAGCTTTTAAATGAAACCTTATCAAAAATCTTGAATTTATAATTTATAAATTCATAGGAGTTTTTAAATTTTTATTGTTTTTATCTTTTTTAGCAAAAATAAAATATTATATTTTCAAAAGGCTCAGTTTTGAATAAAAACTAAGGTTTTCAATACTTAAGCACACTATATTATTTGATCGACACATGCATATGCATTTGCGTGTGCAAAGTCAGGCTAATCGCACATTTGATTTGGTAAAATCAACAAAAAAATGTTGTGGGAAATTATATTGAAGGTTGACCAAGGAAATGCTCAATCTAAATATTATTGCACGAAGCAAAGTCATCATGGCTAATAATACTAATATTTAGGAAAAACATATTGGGGGGAATCCCTAGGAGGTAATCCCAAGCAACATATCCTAGGAAACCTTCTAGGATGCACTGTCAAAATGATTTATGCTCNTTTTAGCAAAAATAAAATATTATATTTTCAAAAGGCTCAGTTTTGAATAAAAACTAAGGTTTTCAATACTTAGCACACTATATTATTTGATCGACACCTGCATATGCATTTGTGTGTGCAAAGTCAGGCTAATCGCACATTAGATTTGGTACAATCAATAGAAAAATGTTGTGGGAAATTATATTGAAGGTTGACCAAGGAAATGCTCAACCTAGATATTATTGCATGAAGCAAAGTCATCATGGTTAATAATACTAATATTTAGGAAAAATATATTGGGGGGAATCCCTAGGAGGTATTCCCAAGCAACATATCCTAGGAAACCTTCTAGGATGCACTGTCAAAATGATTTATGCTGAGCCAACACAAGAAAGTTAATGATGGTCCATGATGGGCACATGTTGTCTCCTCATGGTCAACTTTCTTTATTATATGTGAAGATTTTAAGATATATTTGTATGATTTAAGAGAAAGATCGAAATATTACAATCCGATTGTAAATAGATTAATGCAAAATGTTATAAGTTCTAGATTTAATGTTAAAGTCCAATGTGTTAGATTAATTAATTTTGAGAGGACTTGAAGATCGATTTGTCCAAACCAGATAGCGAAACAATGGACATCAGAGCTGAAACCGAGCAAAGGACAATAGATCTCCGAGCGGACAAGAGAGGCGAGCCAGAATATTGAGGAAGTCGTAGATAAGGTCGACTGAACAACCCTCATATGACCCTCTCATAATTCGACCCGTCGGGGACGAACAAACCAGCGTAAGTCAACATATATTTATTTAATATATGTATATTGATGTATCAACAAATGATTTATGTACCCCTAAAATCTCTTGTATAGAGGGAGCATAAAGTTAATTGTGCACATAATCTACCTCCTATACCTATAAACAAGAAACACAATATGAGGAAAGGAAGAGGGTGGGGGATGGAAAAAAGAAAACTCATTCTACTGTTCACTCCTTACCATCATACCTGTCCTCCATTCCTCGGATTCCAGACATTTTTGGGTTCAACATTGCGCTACCATTCTGTAAATTCATCATAATTTGATATTTTTTTGAATAAATTTCTACATATTGTAGTATACGTTGATTTTATGCATAAACAACAAAGAAAAAGCTTAAACCATAACCATTTTAAGAAACAATTTATTGCACAACAGTTTCACATCCAACTTATTGGCAGTTGCAATTGTCCCGAATGAACTCTTAGACAACATTTATTTGAAATCGTGCTGTTCAATGGCCGACTTGACAAAGAAAAGGATCATTTTTATGTAAATTCTGTTGGAATATGTTTGTGAAAACTTAACATTGCTTGTCTTAGATTGCCCCCGTTAGACTTGTTGTCATGGATATGATGGTTTTATGATTTTATGTGTATAGAATCCTTGGGCTTTTTAAACATATTTTGTTCATTCAAATTAAATTTACCGACACGTTCTGTGAATCAAACCTCAGAGATAATGCGCAGGATGGATGAGAGAGAGAGATAGAGCAGTAACAAGAGTTTTGATAGGATTAATTTAATAGTCATTTAGTGTAGAAATGACCTCCTATTTGTAGATTTTGAAGGAACCTACGTTCAATTACATATTTGCATCTGTTTTAATCGGGGTGTTACACGTTATTAAGACACCTTTTAGTTTTTATAACCACTTTGGGGGCACCTTTTCTTATTCTTACCTGCTTTTAGGCTCCTTTTTCGTATTTGTAACCGCTTGAATATGGTCATCTGATGACCCGACAACCTTATCGCTCGATCTGATGGAAGCCTTCGGTTGGCCTGAAGACGTTCGGTCGGCCGAAAGGTCTTCGATCAACCCTTTCAATGGAGAATTCTGAGAAGAGGTACTCTTATCGTAAGGATAAACTTGGTCATCAGTCAGAGAGCGTACCACCGTAATCTGATGGGTAGTTTTCATTGGATAAGGAGCCTTCTCAAAGGGTTAGAAAAGTGTTCTATAGGGACCCTTTGGCCATTCTATGAGGAGTTCTGGAATCAGTTGAGGGATATGACCATGAATGGTCGTCCCTCGGAATTGTTTCCTTCTATCGCTATGATCGGCGGTGCTTCCATTTGGTCGATTTAGAGTTCCGACTAAAGAAAACGATGCTTAATATTTCCATCATGCGGTGTTTGCCAATGATACCTATTGGATTTTCTTGAGATTCATGTGGGCATATTTTTATTGTACCAATTTATGAACTTGTTTAGACGTCTTTTAGAATATATATAATAGGAAGATTTAAAGTGACTTTACTTATTGTACATTAGATACGTGTTTGCACGAATATCAAAAAAATCTAATGGACGAAAATACGAAAGGAGTACAGCTAGAGAGGGCCCACAGATAGAAAACCAATAGCCCATAGACGGAAGACGAAGGGCCTACAAATAAAAGACAAAGGGCTCACAAGCGGAAGACAAAGGTATATCAGTAGAAGACTAGGGTCCAACACTAGAAAGTTAAATGTTCACTATCAGAATAATGAAGGACTTGTGTGACCAGGTGCAACCCTCCAAAGCCAGGGTTGAAGGCTGACCGAGCGAAGGCCATCCAAACTGAAGACTAAAGCCTATTAGCCAAGCAATGGCATTGATCTACCTCTCGTCATAACCCGACCTAAGGGAAGAATGCATCATCCACATGTCTCACAGAAGCTCCTAAGGTTCCTCATATGGGGCCGGGAACTAACCATCACATTACCACATGGACCATCCCCGAAGAATCGTCATGTATGGGAGTAAGCTACCTATTAGATTATGGTGATTCACCATCTGCCTAATAACCTAGTCTTATTTTGCCGATAGGAGTTCTTTATCCTGGGATCAATTGTTGGCAACCAACATACAACCGATCGAAAAAATCAAGCTGGTTGAGTCAACTCTCGTCGACCCGAAGACCCTCAAGGGCTGATCAACAACTCCAATTAAGCATAGTCAGACGAACAAGTTTTGTCAAATCAGGATCGACTAATTTCAACGGGCTGAGTCAAAGAGTGGCCTCACTGAAGATCTCTATATGTAAAATACTTAAAATATTATGTTTAATACAGGGACAAACATGTAACTTTCCTAGTCAGCTGAACGATATTGTCGTTGCTATCTCGATACAAAATAGGATGTGTGTCAAACATGGGCCGACATAAATTTACATCGACCAGTATTGACACAATTATGACGTTAAGTTTCCATCAAGTGATTTGACGGCAAAAATTTACAATGATGGATTTGCTCGATGCTAATTCTAATGCAGATAAATATCTGACACAAATGTGGACGCTAAGACAAGTAGCAACACCAGTTTTAACACCAACTTTTTGTTTTTTTTTTTTTGATACAAATGAAGATTTGTGTCAGAAATGTATTTGATTAGCGTCAGGCAATTTCGATGCTAATCGACTTGTTTCCTGTAGTGTGTTCCCCCCATCCCTTCTATAAACAGGAAGTTTATTTCCTCAGAAAATGCTAATCAACAATTCAAACTATTGTTCATTATTTTAAACTAATTAATTCAATATATTCAATAAACACAAACTAAACTAAATAATATTAAATAAAATTACTTTGTGGAAGGTGAATAATATTACAATTTAAACTTGATAGAAAACAAAAGTATAACAACTATGTTAAATATATTATCAACTTATAACCACAATTATTAAAATAAAGAATTGATGCATTTAATATTACCTACATTTGTAGCCTATTAAATTGTAAGCCAAGTGATTGAGCATTTGAAGATAAGCTTGTTTCATCAGTGTGATTTGTTCAAGTCAATCAGATTAAGCCCAGTATTTTTTTCTTATTTTTAAATAAATTTCATAAAATTTATTATGAAGCATGTAAATCCAAACAATTAAAGACATAATAATACATAGATATTATAATAATATACTCAACCAATTATTAAATAACATCACACAAGATTTATTTCATTAATATTAATATGAAAAGATAAAAGATGATTAATTAATGATTACACATCTTCACTATATATTTTAATAAAAAAAATTAATTTTAATGTTATCCCCTAAATAACATACATNTATTAATATGAAAAGATAAAAGATGATTAATTAATGATTACACATCTTCACTATATATTTTAATAAAAAAAAAATTAATTTTAATGTTATCCCCTAAATAACATACATAAATATTATAGTTTTATTTGATTTGGTACAATACTTAATTTTATTTGGTGTAACTACTAATGATATTTTCAACCCAAACAAATTGTCTAACTGAAAGTATGCATGCAAATTAATTAGTGTTAAATATTTCAAAAATAAATTAATGCATTCCATGACAATCTAGATGACTATAAAAAGTCATACTTCATGCCATACATTCTATTATCATGGTTTAATTGTTTATCTTATGGAATTATGATATTGAATTTGTATATCAATTTATCTTCATTGATGTTCCATAGAAAGAAATAACATAAAACCTTTATTATTGTTCTTATTGGTTATGAGATTTCAAAGCTCTTTAAGAAATTGACTCATAGCAAATTAGATTTGATTCTATTTAAATATAATGGAGTGAATGTATTATGCCATGATTTAAAGTTTGAGAAACATATGGAGATTTGATTCTATTTAAATATAATGTATTATGCCTTTATTGATGTCATGTCTCTTATTTACAAGAGAAAGAGCAGTTTCCATAACTGTCTTAAGGGTTGGCAATGAGTAATAAATGGTGATGCTAGTCGATCTCCCAAAGCCTTGGGGTCGACCGGCTGTGGTAGTCATCCGCCATGCATATGTGTCTGCCGGCTAGAACATGACGTGTGGACCTTCGCCGGCGGTCTTACAATTGGTGAATCCGCTGGCGGATACATTCAACTGGACCAAAAATTTCATTGGTCGGCACATTATGTCGATCCACCAGACTATAAAGTCGATTGACCGTTCATTGATGCGTTCTCTACTTTGTCGTACGGAACCTCACTTGTGCGCCTCTGTTATTAATCATCCAATTTCTTTGAATGCGTGCATGCATATTTGTAGTACACAAATATTGAAATGCAAACTATTTAGGATGAAATTCATGGAGAACATTACAAAAACGTTCAAATGATTCATCGAAAATATCAACAAACCACCCAATTATATGATAAGAGAATATATAAATAATATAGTATGATAATTTTANCATTCAACTGGACCAAAAATTTCATTGGTCGGCACATTATGTCGATCCACCAGACTATAAAGTCGATTGACCATTCATTGATGCGTTCTCTACTTTGTCGTACGGAACCTCGCTTGTGCGCCTCTGTTATTAATCATCCAATTTCTTTGAATGCGTGCATGCATATTTGTAGTACACAAATATTGAAATGCAAACTATTTAGGATGAAATTCATGGAGAACACTACAAAAACGTTCAAATGATTCATAAAAAATATCAACAAACCACCCAATTATATGATAAGACACTCTAATCGAGAATATATAAATAATATTGTATGATAATTTCCAAATTAATATGATCCAATGGTAACAATTATTTTGAAGTTAGAAATTTAAGCTCTTATATTATTGACCATTAATATGGTTCCTTTCTAGCAATTGTGTAGATACTTATTTAAAGAGAAGTAGAGGAAGACAATGTGTAAGAAACAGATGAAATTATACCACTCAAGTGTCATGATTTTTGTCATAGTGAATCATTTCTTCAATATCTCATGATCATGATACTTTTTTATAAATTTGTTAACTATAAATAATATTAAAAAAAATTATACAATCAAGGATAAAAATCTAGTCACAATTTTATAATAAATTAAAAATTGTACCCACATTTAAAAAAAATAATCTCATTGTGTTTTGAATGCAAGATGCTTGTCAACTCCAAATTAGATTGCCTCTAAAGTTAAAAATGAAAGAAAAAAAAGCCTACATCCAAATAGGGTAAGTAGGCACCAAATATGACATGGGAGTAGGGCTATCATTACGGCCCGTTGTTCGCGAACAGCTCGTGTTCGGCTCGTTAAGAAGCTCGTATTCGGCTCGTTCGCTAAGTTAATGAGCCGAGCACAAATAACACGAAAAAAGATTTGTTTTTTCGTGTTCAGCTTGTTTTGGCTCGAAATACTACTAATCATATATATCTTTGATGAGTAGTATTTTAAAAAAAATTATTTGACTACAAGGCTATAAAGATTTATAATCAATTAAAAGCATTAATTAAGAAAATAGAATAAAAATTATTAAATTAGATTCGAATGATGTTTTAATATAAACAAAAATTTTTAAATCTTGTCACAATCCTTAATATTTTATGGCAACGCGATTAGGGTTGTCAAAATGACTCTTTGTTCGTGAACGGCTCGTTAAGCAAATGAGCCGAACACGAACACACTTTTTGAGCTCAAAATATAAACGAGCCGAACACGAGCTGAGCCTGGGCTCGCTCGTGCTCGGCTCGTTCACACCCCCTACATGGGAGTATTCAAATAATAAGAAAGCTCATAAAATAATCTCATCAAGCAAAAATAAATTTGTATTTAATGTAAATAAGAAATTATCCTATGATGAACTCCATCATTTTCTTATTTGAAATGAATAAAGTATTAATTAATTTTTAAAATAAATATTGCATATATTGCAAATTTTACCTTACATTATACTAAACTTAAAATAATTTGTAGCATACCACAAAAGAAATTTTTCATGTGTTCTACAAGGCTTATTTATGTAATAAGTTGCTTAAAGATAAATGTCTATTAAAAGCCATAGTTGAATACATAAAAATATTTATAAGAATATATTCTTCATATGTTTAATTATTTATTTAATAATGTCTAGAGCAATTTTGGTTCCAAAATTGATAGATTAAACTATTGTGTTAGCCTTTCTTCACTTTAAGATTAGGGAAGGTAGTTGTTAATTGGATAGGAGAGTGCACATTATTTATTATGTTAGAACCATGAATGGCGAATGATGTCATTAGGGATAGGGCTATCGATTTGGCTTGTTGTTCGCGAACAACTCGTGTTCAGCTCGTTAAACAGCTCGTGTTCTGCTCGTTCGTTAAGCTTAATGAGCTGAATATGAACAAATTTTTAAGCTCGAAATATAAACTAGCCGAACACGAACAAACATTTGTTCGCTCATGTTCGGGTCGAATTGGCTCGAAAAGAAAGAAAGAAATAAAAAGTACACACACACATATAATACATATTCATAAAATTAAATATTATAAATTATAATTAATTATTTTTTCTTAAATAAAAAAAATTTAGCAAATTTTAAAAAATTAAACTCTANAACGAGCCGAACACGAAAAATAGTTTGTTAGCTCGTGTTCGGCTCAAATTGACACAAAAATAAATAAATAAATACATAATAAATATTCATAAAATTAAATATTATAAATTATAATTAATTAATTTTTTTAAAAATAAATTAGCATTTTTTATAAAATTAAAACCTATTATAATATAAAAAAAATTATTTATAATAATATACTAATATTACTTATATAAATATTATATATTTATATAATATAAGTTATATAATTAATATAATATACTATGAAAGTATAAATTTAGGGTTCGGTTGCTTCTCCCTTTCCAAAAACCCAAAATCGTGAAAGGCGCTCGACGAGTCAGCAACTCTTCTCCTTCCGAAAGGCGTTCGGCGAGTCGACGACGACCGCGCTCCTACTTCTCTCAAAATCGCGAAAGGGTTTCGGCGGCGAGAGCTTATGGTTTATTGTTTGTCTTTCTCTTCCTCTTCAGAGTTCCGAGTCATCTTCATCTTCCTCTTCCGACTCATCTCCTCCATTTTCGAGCCGAACTCGAGCCGAAAAATATTATTCGAGTCGAACACGAACAGACCGTTCACGAGCCATTTCGAACACGAGTCAATGTCAATTGAGCTGAACACAAGCCGATCCTGCTCGTTTACCGAGAGAAAGAAAATTGAAGCTAGCACCAACATTGACCATTGTACTTATCCCATCAAATTCCAACTAGTTGATGTGTACAATCATAACCCATACAATATTAGTTAGTTATGAAATAATGAGAATTAGACTCAATTTTATTTAGTTTAATATTATATCAAACTAAATGATAAAATTTATTTTATAGTAATACATATTTGTTCAAACTTCATAGATTAGCTCCTAGCAATCTAAATTAATTAAGAACATAATGTAGTGATCCATGGCCTTAGCATTCACAACTATCTAATGGATGCATGCATGCTTTGTCTAAATTGTCAAGAAATGTGTTAGTAGTCAAGTTACCCAACCTAGATTGCTCTAAAGGCCATCTTTGTGTTGATTGCTAAACTTATTTAAACATGTAACGCTCACTTGTTTATGACAGAAGCAATACCAATACATCATTTAGGGCTGTAAAAAAAGTTCGTCATTCGCGAACAGCTTGTGCTCGGCTCGATAAGTTGTTCGCGTTCGATTAGTTCGTTAAACAAGTAAACCAAACTCCAAAAAAGTTTTTTTTTTTGGTTTGAATTATAAACGAAGCATACACGAACAAGAAGGTGTTTGATCGTGTTCAGTTCGTTTTGGTTCAAGTAAATATATATTTAAAAATTAATATAATTTTAAAATTTTTTAGTAAAATTTTATGATATATTTGATAGAGAAATTTAAAATATAAAATTTGTCAAATTATTACAAAAAAGAAATTTTAACTCAAAATTATCTGAAATTGATCTCAAACTTTTTTTTTTTTTGATAATTTTCTAATAAATAATTAAATTTATTATTTTTACAATCTTTTAGCTCATTTCAAACTAAACACACAAATCGAACACAAGCAATTCCAACAATTCAAACAAATTGAACCTAACACGAACATCCATTTCACGAACAATTTCAAACATATTGAATTTCAAACGAACCAAATACGAATATAAGCTCTGTCCGCTCGTGTACGGTTCATTTACACCCCTAACATCATTGTCAATAATTACTGTAGACGGCAAAAGAAATGTGATTAATTGTTAAATTTCTAAAAATTTTAGGAAATAGAGACCATCCATTTGAATATTACAAGCATCACAAAGGAGATGTAGAAAATAAGAACTTTAAATGTTTTTATGATGAAATAATAATTAAGCATAATTTTTTGCAATTAAGATGTGACAACAGAAGGTTTAGGGGAAGGAAAGTAAAGAGTTTGATTGGATCTGGCTAGAATAAGGCTTAGTAGATTACAACCACTAGAAAATTGCTTGGCAAACATGGTAAACATGACTTATTATATTTAGTATTCCTTCATTAAAATATTATTCAATGATTACAAATAAAAATTAAAATAAAAAAGTAAAAAAATATATTAAATATATAAGAAATACTATGATATTCAAGCATTATCCTACATCTATATGGTTCTCTAGGAAACGATTAGTGGTGCCTCAGTTATGACATTGATAGTAAAAATGAAAGGAGGATGTTTAAGTCTTCATATTGAGTAGCTTAAAATAAAGAAGAAATAGCTGACCAACTTAAGAGGTTTCTGAGATGAAATTTATAGTCAACAACTAGAGGATTTTAAGCCCAGAGAAGTTTTATATAAAAAGGATTCATTAAGATCCTAGTTGTCATAATGGGTTAGGATTGCTAGTGAGAATAGATGGTTAGGTTTTGATCCAAAACTGATTAAAACAAAGATAAATTGGGCTTTGTGATTTGTGTTAATTATTCTATGATTTGATTTTAGCCTAATGATAAGAATGTTAGACTTGATTTGGGCTTACTAGTATATGGCTGGCTTTGAGCTAAGGTTAGAGATGTTATATTAAGCTTTGACCCAACTAATCAAGGCTTAACTTTCATCTAAGGTCAAGTACACTTTCTAGTTAAACAAGGGAGTTGGGCTTAATTAACTAGCTAAGAAGATAAGAGGGATCTCATATGTGACAATGGTTTTAAATAAGGCAACCCTAAGGTTAGGGTGACCTGATTGTGTGACGAGTCTCTAATCTTGGTTTTATAATGGGATAAAAGCCCTGGATAAGATAATCCTAAGGTTAAGGTGATCAAGTCAAGATTGGATTCATATGACTAAGGGCTAAGATTGATTTTATCATTATTTGAGAGTTAAATATCAAAACTAATAACATATTTAATGAATTAAAAGTTATTTCCACAGCCTCATAATTGCTCCAATAATTGAAAATTTCAAAGCCATAGTCATCAACATTTCAAAATAAATCAAGCATGAAAAAGTTCCCTTTAATAAACCTAAAAATTTGAAGAGCTATAAATACTTATACCTATTTAAATCATTTCTAAATATGGAAATAGACTTCTTAAATAAAAAGATACTCGAACCATTGAAATCATGTGATCTTTAATGAAGACAACTCAGAGCCACATTAATAGCCAAGAGTCCTTCATACCAATTGACTACATCATATATTTATACACAATATACCCTAATAAGGTATCTGCATCCCTCTTCAATTCTCTTTATTAGCCCCCCTCTTTAGCCTCCATCTGCTAATCCTTCCAATTAAGCATAAAAAAATGCATTAGGGTTTGATTAACCGACTAATACATACTTAAATCCTCTTAGAAGTGAGAAGGAACATACCCTAATTATCTTTGACAGTCGTGCAAGCCGGACGCCGAGGAGGTAGCTGGTGATGAGGTGTTCTCTGCATTCATCACCATCAGACATAATTAGAATCAATACATTTTTGCATGTCTGACACATAAAGCTTCACATGTACATACATGCTCTTAAATCCTTAACATCATACCTAACATATCATGGTTATGATATGTAATTACATAATTGTGTGTGGTGTGTATGTAAATTTCCCTTTTGATTCTCATTTAACATGCTTTGAAATTAGTGCGTACCTGCAGTTTGGGCCTCAGGGTCTCCACAGCATCTCTGGCCTGCTGCCCCACATTCCCCCCTTGCTGCAATGAATATAATTAAGCCCATATGAAATTATTTGGAATATTTTTATAAAGTCTAAAGTTAGATAAATCAACCTTTCATATGATATTCATTACATAAATGCTATAACTAAAAATATGTACCTTGCCAAGGGCCCAGTCAGCAGAATCAAAATAGGCACGCTCATTGTCCTGTGATATTAAATTATAAGCTTAATGATTAATAATTCAGTAATTATTATAATTAGCTAATTAAAATGATTATTATTGCATTAATTACTGCATTATGTCAAACATTAGAGCTGACCTTCGAGATTAAGGGCTTCTTCTTCGGCATAATCCCTCCGTATTTCTTATCCAATGAGGCCTGCAATTTTAAGATATTATATGAAAATGAAACCATTTCATATAACAGAGGGTCTGTTGTACCCACTATATTCGTGCCCCAACGCTCGAATGACCACGACGTAATTGTAGGATGTAGCACATTCAGAGGTTGATGCAAGACTACTCCGTATACTTAGTATTTGTGACATTTCTTAGCAGTTTTTATGCAATCGGTCATCATTGCTGCTCAGTAATATAATAATAATAATAATAATATATAATTTTGGTGGAAATAGACACCGGAAATAATTTAAATTTTGTGCAATATTATAAAAAAATGTTTAGCATTCATCTCAGCACAAAACCATATATTTTCAGGCCCATCATAAATATAAATTATATCACAAATTCACAATAATTCGAGCAAAAATTAGGGGCATTTACATACATGCCACAGAGTTCTTATCTACTTATATATCTAATAATTATATTTTAATATTTACATATATACACCTTAAGTTTTCCTCCATCATATCAAAAATAGTATACTCAATATATTTTATAAAAGCGAAAATTTCTACAAGCAATGAAGATGTTAGTTTTGTAAATACATAAAAATTGTGGGGGTATGTATGTAAAATTCCCAAAGAATTAATATCTTTTTTTTAATTTAAGAAATCATCATAATTATGTTGATTTAAAATAAAGGAATATGCCACATGAGCAAAAGCTTTTCAGACGGTCAATTTTGAATAAGATTTGTGCGTAGAGGATCAGCAAGGTCAAAAATGAAAATAAAATAAAAAAGTATTTATTTATCTTTCAATTAATAATAATAATAATTTTTTTAGTCAATTAAGAAATAATTATACATATAATTTCGTAAATTTAATTAATTATAATTCAATTAATGCGTAATTAGTGACGAAGCTTATGGTCCCATTAAGGAAAAAAAAAGAATTTAATATTCCAAGCCTGCCTAAATAGACTAATCTCAGCGCAAAATTTTGAATTGAGTTCCTTTTTTAAGAAAAAAAATTTAATTTTTAATTAATTATTATTATTATACATATACTTCCATAATTATCAATATAATTTGCATCTAATGATTAATTAAGAATTTAAAAAAAAATGAAAAAAATTAATTTCAGATTTTTGAAAACAGAGAAAAACAGAGCAATTCTGCTTCGAAGTTAAATGTTGATGAAGCTGATTTCAAAGCCTTAAATTAAAAAAAAATAAAATAAAATCTGAAAATATTTAAATTATCTGACCTGTTCTGATTGAGAAGCAGAATCCTCTCCCTTGTGGCCTGCCATCTCCAATTCTTCTCTTCCTACAATCACAAACTCTGTTTAGGCACCAATTCTTACTAATCCAGAGCAGTAGAAAGAGAAAGAGAAAAGGATGGGGATGGGGATGGGGATAGAGATAGAGAGAGAGGGAGACCTGGGGGCTTGAGAGAGGGGTAGAGAGAGAAGGAGGAGGGCAGTGGAATGGGGAGGAAGAGGGGGGGTGGGAGGAGATATATTGTGGAGGGGGAAAGAGAGAAGGCGAGAGAAGGGGAGGTTGAGTGTGGGGAGAAAAATAGGAATCTATTTAAGAAGGCATGAGAATAGGGCGTGCTTGTGAGTTTAGAGATAGAGAGAGAAAGGTAGAGATAGAGGATTTGGGGATATGGTGGTTAGCCCATGAGAGTTGAATTAGCCAGCACACACTTCTCTTCTTCGTCCCCTAACTTTTCTATTGTCCTTTTTCTCATTGGGTGTTTCCACTTTGGATCTTCCTTTTCTATCATTATTAACCTTTGCTTAGAATTGATTAATTTTATGGAGTTCGAATTTGAGCTCGAGCTCGAGCTCGAGCTCAATTGAACAAGTTTGACGCGGTTTGCAAGCCAGCTTGTTTAATATAGAAGAGAAACGGGTATTATTTTAAGCTAGCTTTATAATTAGAAGATAAATCGAATGAACAATTAGGAGATAAATAATAATAAATCATTTACGAAGTATTGTTTTTTTAACAACATTAATACCTTAAAGGTGTTGGTAGAATTTAAGGTATTTTGAGTATTTTTGGATCCCGATTGGCTTTTTGTGATCACACATAGAGAGTTAGGGTCGAGTGAAGGAAAGAATAAAGCGAACCAAGAGTTGCAACAGATAAAACCAAGGGGGTTCGAATGGTTTGCCTCCTTTTTGTCATTTTGTTGTCTCTTATTTATGAGAATGTTTTTTTTTTTTGTATAATTACAGAAAGGAAGGAACAGTTTTGGAAATCGTTCTTAATATGAGTGATGCTCTAATAAATTGTGTGAATTTTATTCCATATCTGTATTGCAATTTGAATTTTGATATGACGGTAATTGATTGATCGATTTATTAGGATGCAGCCGACTCAGGCAATCAACTAGATGGCAACTGTGTCTTGTGTTTGGTCGACCAAGGGTTTTAGTCAAATGATGAGCTCATTTGCCAAGGCAAAAGAGGGTTAGCCGTCCAATCTCGATCAGGTGATTTATGTTTGTGCTTCGGTCTTCAATCGGTCAACTGATGAGTTGATTTATTTTGTTGGGTAAATTGTGGCTTACTTGTAGCTTTGGCTCAAGTCTTACGGGGCTTATATCTCGTCTACCTGGTTGGCTCATCGCCTCAGCTGAGTACCCCTATTAGCAAATTCTTAGGCAGATTTTGTCACTGCCTGTGTGAGTCATCCGTTAAGACTTGTTGCTATGATTAATTAGGCCTCGCCCTTAGCGGATCTTGGCGCTATCAGGCGAGGGACCATCTCTCAACCTTTGACCTGCTCCAGATTTAGAGACGCAGCTTCACATGCTTGGTGATGACTTATCGGTCGACTGTCCCGGGTTTTTATTTTTGGTTGTTTGCTCGCTTTCAGATTCGTGTGGTAGGTCTAGTGTATACAATTATATTTTAAATTAATATTTTTTAAAATGAGGCAGCTCATAAGCTAACAAGTCGAGTCGCGACTAGCTTGAGCTTGGCTTGTTAGCTCGTCAAGCTCAATTCACAAGCCAATTTCGAGCCAAGCTCTAGCTAGCTCATGAGTTGGTTTGACTCACTTACACCCCTAACTACTCTCTCTGTCTCTTTATCTATCTATATGAATACTAAAAAATGATATGCACAAATCTCGAAGCAATTTGTAGTCTACTCCCACCAAATTAACTATCCTCGGCTGACTTTTCCCTCCGAATGGAGGATTTTCCCCCATGAACGGAGGATGTCGACGCAGGACTTTTCCCTCTAAAAGACTACCAATGCAGAACACTAAAATATTATGTACTACATTTTTTTAAGCAAGGATAATATTATAATTTGTTTGTTGACCATTCTATCAGAAATGCATACGGTGCATACGGTGTCCGATCTTCACCTTTCATCACAGCAAATGTGTATAACATTGAGTCATATTAAAAAAAAAAAATTGATGAACGCCCGCACTTGTAACCAAATAAAGTGGGGTCAGGAGCTGGGAGCACCCCGATTCACCCCCCGACGGAACAAGTCTTCTCTCTCTCACGTTTTTTTCTTTTCTCAATCCCACGCTTCATTCATCAGACATGATTTACAGGACATATTTGGATTCAACAATCTCAATCCTGTTATTTTAAAAAAAAAATTATTATTTTTAAAATATTTTTATGGTTGGAAATTAATTTGTGAAGTATAAGTCAGTTTTAATCACATTAATTTGATGACAACGAAACCAATTATTTCAAGGCATTTAAATCGTGAAGTATCGGTTAGTGTTCATGATAATCGCATTGATTTGATGACAACACAATTAGTTAATTTAATCACTAATTAATGCTTTACAATTTTTATAAATATATACCTTACAAATTTAAGGTACTACTAATATATATCTATACATATATCTATNTTTCGAACGAGCCGAACACGAGCCAAGCCTGAGCTCGCTCAAGCTCGGCTCGTTTACAGCCCTAATTATGAGCACCACCACATAAATATACTTATGCAACATTAGAAAAAAAAAATCCATATTTAAGATGATAAATTCATTTTTATTTTTTTTATCAAAATATAAAATATTAAAAAAAATTATTCCAAATGGCTATCATTTTTTTTCTTATATTTTTATTTTGATTTGGAAATAAAACCTAATTTATATCTTAAAAACATATTATTTCTATTTTTGTCGAATTANTTGATTTGGAAATAAAACCTAATTTATATCTTAAAAACATATTATTTCTATTTTTGTCGAATTATNTTTTATTTTGATTTGGAAATAAAACCTAATTTATATCTTAAAAACATATTATTTCTATTTTTGTCGAATTATATTTTTTTTATTTGATAAAAAATTCTTAATATATCCTTTCATCGATTTTTTTTTTTTATTGAGTTAAAAAATGAATAACTTTGTTACAAGCTTCAATTAAATCCATCTAGAGAAGGGTGGAATGATTAACACATCTAATTAACCAAATATGTTTAATTAGATAACTAAATTATGTTTAGTTATAATTAATGACAAACAAAACAATGTCTTATAGATTTGCATGAATTCTAATCAATTTTATTTCCTGCCGTCGGTTTGTACTCATCCAATTTAAGATAATATATATAAATGGTGTAGCCTCATTGGAGAGAAGACAATATTAGGTCTTAATGTGCATGATTAGGTGACCAAGTAGAGGGACATGTGTTGATTATTTGAAAATAATTGATTTAAGGGATTTGATTTTCATTGATTTTCATTTCAAGTATGAATTGTGCACGTCAAGAATGTGATGGAGTACCAAGGAACATTTTTAATGGAAGTATTTTACAATAATTATATTTTAGAATACTTAGAGTGAGAAGATTACAACATGTTTCCGAGTTACTTTTGTGTGAAAGTTAAATACAAAGTATATCATCTCTTTCTTTCTCTCTCTGTGGTTGTGGGGGAGGATGGGACATGAATGACAAAGATGCGTATAATGGACATGGACATAGATGAGAAACATGGTGTGGTGAGGTTGAGGGTGTCGTTGAGGGAGTCGCATGAGGCTGAGGGAGAGACAAATGATGATGAATGAAGGACTGAGATTGAGGGAAGGTTGGCGTGGCTTGGGCGAGGCTGGGAGTGATGTCACGAGCTTGGATGAGAGAGGTGATGAAGATAATGATGATGATGATGATTATAATGTGAGACTAAAAGAGGCATGCCATCAAGGATGGTAAGCGATGAAAAGAGTCATATAGAGGAGTGAGATGCATGAGGTTTGAAAAATAGTTTATTTATTAGATTTTAAAATGGATGGAAAATGGGAGGTTCGGGGTATTATTAAAACCACAAAGTTTTACTAATTATTACTTTTTCTTTCAATCGAACATTATAGGATATATTAGATGAGCATAAAGAAATACAATAAACTCCTAAAACTCACAACCAAATAGTCCCTAAAGAATGAGTAGAGTTTAAAATACCTAAAATATTTTATTCTTTAGGATTTGGTTGTGCTTAAGTGATAAAAATGTCGGTTTTAGATCCATACAATTTTTTTTATATATAATTGAATAGAAGTTTTAATTACAATAAAATTTAAAATGTTAATTGATTATGATTTCCTATTCTAAAACAATTTAAGTACTAGTCAATCGGTCCATGCGTCAAACTTGAGTGAAGTTAATAAGATAATGTAGATTGTCTACTTGAAACTTGTAAGAAGTTGATGATTGAGCTTTTACACCTGGTTTTCTATTACTATGAAGCTTACATTTTATGTGTTTATAGACTTTTTAAAAGAAACAATAAATTGAACAGAAACACAGAACCAAAAAATTTAGAAAAAAAAACATAAAGATTTAACATAGAAAAACTCATGAACTGGAAAAAAATCATGGAGCCACACCATACCATTGATTCTACTATGAAATGAGAATCTTACAGAATTACACTAGTCAGATCTATTCCCTACACCATTGAAACTTATATAAACTCACTTTCCTTTCTCTCTTGATCTGATAGAAGAAAGCACTCGTCGAAATCCCCCCTCTCGATGAGAAAGCTGCTCTGCACCTATTACACACCATCGATAATACACCTAGAGAGAGTTATCCTTTGTGAAATGAGTTCTTGAATCCCTAACAGGATACAAATTACTCCTTGCATTTTATCACTACTCTTAGGTGTTGCCTTTCTACTCGTTCAGGTTGAAATCACGAATTTGAGCATTTTCGCACCCAAAAATGGGCATTGAGCCATTGCTCTCTCTTTATCTGAGCATGGGGGGTGCCCAAAGTGGACACCTGGGTGCTTTCCTCTTTGGATCCAGGCACTTAGGTTCATGGATTGCTAACAAGGAGTCTTAGTTCATGTTGGGTTGACTTCCTTCACGACCAGGTAAACTTAGGTTCTCTATAGCTTGGGATGATTAATCAATGGTATCCTGACCTAGCTATCTCTATTTGTTTTGGGATTGTCCTCATTTTCTTGATATAACCCTTTGAGACCTGTTGATTCTTTTCGAATTGTAGATATAATCTCATAGACACCTTTATGTAGTGGACACAGTGATTCACCCTCTGCTTTGCTCTATGGACATATAGGCTTCAAAAGCATCGAGATGTTCCCAATTGAGATAGTCATCCTTTTGGTGACATTTTCATTAGTTATTGTGATAATGTAAGCAATATCTCTGTCTTCCAGAGTATTCTTGGGTATCATCTAAGATGTAATTAACTAAAAGGATGCATTTCTTTAGGAGTGCTCTTGACCACAGAAAAAAAAATATTTTTTTTTGTTCTCTGGATAAGGGTGGCTTATGTAAGGATTTTCTTTGTGGATATTGTGTTTTAAGGTATTTTGATCTAAATTTATTTAGACGTATAATCTTGATCTATCACACGAGAATTATCTTACATAAACATTCTGTGTTTCTTTTTAAATTTATTTGTCTATTTTCATCATATAGCATTCTTTTTTACTCCCCTTCTCTTAGAACCATTTCTATGATCTGAGAGAGATTTATTTGAAAAAAGGAATCATACAACAATATATAAATAAACAAGTTGGCAGCTCTGAGTTTAACTATAGAAAAACCAAAATAATGTATTATATCAAGTTTGGTTATTTTGAATGGGCGAGTCTTTCATCCTTTTAGATTGTTGACCCTAAGACTTGCCCTATTAAACTTATGTCATTTGTGTCATTTTCCAACACAATTCAACGTATGCTTATTTTCTTCCATTTCTATCTTTTGCATGCCACCAACATTAGGTGTGTAAGATAATGTCTGACTCTTGCCACTAGTCAGGTTTAGGTTGCATTTTTTGTTGGTATACTCACTGCATATCTTGATTCTAGAGATCATTCTATGAAGCTATCTTCATGGTATCATAACACCCTTTTTACGATAGGAGAGAGGATCCTTGTTTTTTTTTTGCATTTATTATCATGTGGTTCTTTACACATGTATGTTTTTCATGTTGATTTGTATTTGCATGACTTTTATTTTCATCACTTTTCATGCCACTTGAAATTTGAGTTTAAGCTTTCAGAGTTTTCATCTTCCCCAAAATCTCTTGATTGAGCATTTGCATGCCTCTTCTCTCAAATTTATCCTCTTCTGATGATTTTTAACATAGTGCTTTTAGAGCATAGTTTTTTAGAAATATCCTTTCAGCATGTTCTATACATTGTCTGTGCGTGTTTATGCATGTGGGGTCTTACTTTTCTAAGTATGACTTTGTTTTTTGTTGCACCATATAGGTCTAAGCATCTCGAGTCTACATGCTAGTGACAATATCAAGATGAATCTTAGCTAATAATGTGGTAACAATAGGGAAATGAGCATTACTCATTGGCATATCCAACCTAGTGATGCAAGTTATCTTATCATTACCAGNGGTTTAGACATGTGTTGGGGCAAGTACATTGATTTAACCCTCTTATTATCTCTTTAAAAGCTTTTTTCAAAAGTTTAACCATGGGATAAATATCAAGCCTAACCATGGGTTGATGGCTGGCTTGGAACTTAACCCTAGGGTCTAAGGTGAGTCAAGGTAGAGCTCATTTGACCAAACCAAGCTTAATTGGTTTGGATTTGGTCATAAGTCCAAAATGGTGTTCATGACTAAATCTTGTGTTTGGGCTAAGTTAGGCATGTCAATTAGCCCAATTAAATATGACATTTGGTGTA